>CM026185.1:19879453-20048220 GCA_014825925.1 Bombus breviceps
AGCCTCGATGGAACCTTCTGACCTATTTTTCGTGCGTTCGTTGTAAGCTCATAAATTTTTGTACGATGATGAACGCGCTAACCTCGTCGTTTTAAAGAGCATGTATATGCAGGCAGGTGGAATACGAGCGCTCATTTACGGAGAGCATGTGCACACTGCGAGCTAGCTGCCTAAAACGAAGCACCATTAGTTACCTAGATACGAAAATATCATCGATCGGGTTGTTACCGGCAGGTAACAGTAAGGCAGGTAAAGAAATAGCGTCTCCGGAGGTCTCCTACGCGGTTAGAAGTTGTAGGACGGGACGCTCGTTAACGCCAAATTACTTCGTTATTTGTTTTACTACGTATTTTTTTTTTTTTTTTACAGTGTGCAGTGGCTTCGACTAATCGTCGATCGATGATCGTTGTTGTTGCAGGAGATCGACCGCGTCGGCCCGACGAGTTTGCAAACCGGACCAACCATCTTGAAAGACGAGGGGATCGCTGGCGATGTTTTCGGCGAGACGAAGCACCGGCGGAAGGCCAAAGTAGAGATAAAAGCGTGAAACGAGATCGAGTAGAAGATGAGATAGATAGATAGATAGATAGATAGATAGAGAGAGAGAGAGAGAGAGAGAGCGGAGATCTCCGGGAACGAAACACAATGTGCTGGAGTGTGCGAGCCTGGTGGTGGAGAGGGGCGCTTCTCGGGACGATGATGCTGTTGTCGTGGACGTGGCCGATGGTGGAGGGCTGCCCGAACATGTGCACGTGCAAGTGGAAGAGCGGGAAAGAGTGGGTGGAGTGCGCGAATCGAGACCTCAAGGGACTTCCCCAAGGCGCCAGGGAGGAGACCCAGGTGTTGGATCTGTCGAACAATCATCTGGTCAGTCTGCCGCCGGAATGCTTTCACGCTCTCGGCTTGATCAATCTGCAACGACTGTACCTGAGTAGATCGCACATCAGCCGTATAGCAGCCAGAGCGTTCGTCGGTCTGGTGGGGCTGGTGGAGTTGGATCTCTCGGAGAATCTGATCGAGGAGATACCTAGCGAAACTTTCCCCTCCTACTCGAATCTGATGAAGCTACTGCTCAACGGCAATCCTATACGGGAGATCCGTGCAGGAGCGTTCCAGCATCTGCCGCATCTGACCAACCTGGAATTGAGCCACTGCCGGCTGGAGAATATCGAGCAGGGGTCGTTCGACGGCCTTCACCTGCTCGAGTGGCTACGACTGGACGGCAATCGGTTGACTCGCGTGCCCGAACGCACGTTGCCCCTAGGCGGCAGCCTCCGGGGACTCACGCTGCACAACAATCCCTGGGTCTGCGATTGTCGTTTGCAGGCCACGCAAGCTTGGCTCAAGGAATCCGCGCCGGCCGCCCCTCAGGAGTCCGACCCCGTCTGCGACGCTCCTGCCAAACTCCGCGGCAAACAGATCAAGACCGTCAACGAACTCGCTTGCCTGCCACGGATCGACCTGCAGAACCGTGTAGAGGCCTACGAGGGGGACAACGTCACGCTCAAGTGCGACGTTTACGCCGTGCCGGCTGCCAAGCTCACCTGGTGGTTCAACGGCGAACTCTGCGAACTCCAGAACGAGAACGACACGCTCTCCGCTTCCTCGGCTACCACATTTCCCCGGTAAGTGCAGCCTCCTTTCGAATTCAGAATCTCAAAGTTGGCTAAATAAATTGCCAATCGACTCGCCGAACCGCTAAACCTTCGAAATATTCGTTGCCGGTATCGTCGAACCGCAGGCAATGTTAATGTTTCTCGTGCAAAAGCAATTCCAGCTGTTGATTCTCATCGACGCGACGCGACCCAACGAGAACGATCATCGCGAATAAAGCGGCGATCGTTCGCAATCTAAATAAAACTTCGATAACGTTCGAGTATTTCCTCCGTTGGAAATTTCTCGCTGCAGCGATATAGCCAACCCAGCGCGTGTTTCTTGCAGCTTGTTATTACACCAGCAAATCGTCCGTGAAAATTACGTTGCGAACAGCGTCGCGATTCGACGTCGAATTCCAGCTCTTCGAAAAGACGCTCGTCACGGTCGTTAATCACGAAAGTATTCTAATTAACGGCGCGGCGACGCCGGGGTCGTCCTCGTACCACGAATTTTTAACGACGTCTCCGTAGAATTTCAATGGTTTTCCCGCGTGAATTTTTCCAGGGCCGTTATGCCTGTCCGGTGATACGAAGCACGAGTGCTTTTCACACCGCCGTTAACGATACTTGCGCGTCGTTAATAATTCAAATTGCGCACGGCGGTCAGAAGAGTGAAAAAGGAGGGTGGCGAACGCGGCCAAACCGGCGCGAAGCCGGCGTATCGCGGTTGTCATACAGTTTTCATCGCAAACGGTGTGTCGCGACGCTTTTTCAAAAGCACGCTTTTAAACAAGCTCGTTTTTAATCGAGCGCGTATGGCGCGATTCCGTGAAATCTCTAAGGCATTTTAACTGCCATAATTCCGACGAAAGGCGAACAGAGTTATCGTTAGCAGGAACAGCATTCTAATTTCAAATTATATGGGCTGCATGTTTGCAACGAAATTCAATCGCGGCGAAAGGTTAACTTGCATTTTCGCCATTACACCTTTTCCAGCTGTCAACTTTCGTTTTCCACACACACACACACACACGCGCGCGCGCGCGCACACACGCACGCACACACACACACTTTCTCTCTCTCTCTCTCTCTCTCTCTCTCTCTCTCTCTCTCTATCTATCTATCTCTATCTCTATCTCTATCTCTGCAGCAGAGATCTATATATCAAAAGTATGAGAAAAGCAACATGACTTGTTGATTTGAGTTTGACGATTCGTTGCAGGTACGTCTACAGGCAGCGCGGTGGGATCAACACGAGCAGCACTCTGCTACTCTACTCCGTGGAGACTTTGAACGAGGGCACGTACACGTGCATAGCGGAGAACGGAGCGGGGTCCGCGGAGGCGAATTTGTCTTTGCGAGTGCTGTTCCAGGAGAAAATAACCGTGGAACCGCCAAACGATCGCTCAAGATCGGGATACGTGGTGGCCATAGCTGCGGGTGCCCTGCTCGGCACTTTGTTTGCCCTGGGCTCTCTGATCGGTAGTATAGTGTTTTGCGTGCGGAAACGTCGACGCGACCGCAAAAGGAACTCGAAAGCTCTGGTGTCGCAGAACAAGTCTGTTATGCCTATCACCAAGGATACCGCCACCAGTTTGCCGTGCAGAAAGGGCAACGGCAGCTTGATCGGTCTCGAGCACCAGCAGATGGTGTCGTACACCGAACGAGAGTTGAACCGCGCCGCGACTCTCGAACGCAGAGAGCACAGAAACCTGGAGGAACCGTACTGCAGCCCAGTTTCCAAGTATCTGACGGAACCAGATCTGATAAACGAAGTGCCAGAAACGACGGACGTCGGATACGGTCAGTTGTATCGCCATCAGCCCGGCGACAGACAGATCCTGGAATACGACTCCGGATACCCGTTGCAACCCGATCTACGACCAGCGAATATCCCACAGCTGAGCTATCTCGATCAAGACGGATACCCGCTCAACTTTGGCCTACCGAAGATCCCTTTCAGCGCCGCGAGCACGCTACCGCGTCTCAGGCAGAGGATGCCCGTGGAAGGTTCCGCGGTCGCGCCACCAGCCAGGTACTCGAGGGAAGCGGAGTTCCTCGCCAGATCGCCAGGATACGACCCCGTGCTGCCTCGAACCGACACCAGGTACACCGCCGAGGGATACCCTTATCCCGCTCAACAATCGCAGCCGATTCAACCGGTCGAGCAACCCATTCAGCAGCAGCTTCCTGTATCGCCGGTGTCGCCGGTCGCCGTGTTTCCCGAGGTACCGTTCATTCCCTCACCACCAGCCGCCTACAGAGGAGAGACGACGCCGCTGTCGCCGAGATCGCTATTAAGCAAAACTGCCCGGGAAGCTGCCGCGGCAGCCGCCGCCAGGGCGGACGATCTTCAGCCGCCTCATCATCCGGAGAGTCCCGACGAGGGATACGTTGGCGACGCGATGGACGTCTAAGAGAATTCGGGATCGACGACACGAAGACGGCTCGCGCATAGATGAGAGGACCGCCGGGTCGTTTCGAATCCGATTATCTCGGTTCCCGGGGGCAGAGCAGAGACAGCGGATCTGTCGCATACAGGAACCGAGGAAACTGTCGGGACGTACGTTCGGACAAATTAATCCAAGGGAAACAAGGCACGGGCACGATCGGCAGAACAAGAAACTCGACAGAGAGCTACGTCGTCGTCGTCGTCGTCGTCGTCGTCGTCGTCGTCGTTGTCTGGGAGAATAGATATTAGACGTCGTGCGGCCAAAATGCCGGTTGAGCAGGAACAAAAGGAGCCGGAGCAACGGAAACGTAATGGATTAATCAGGTGCGAGGCTTCCCAGGCGTCCCGAATCACGTGTCTGCGGATAATAATTTCTCGTCAGTAGCAGGTCTCCGTGTTCGAGGAACAGCCAGCGTTGCTAATCAAATCGTCTACCCCGGAAAGTGGGAGTGGGGTGGGGCAACGTTCGAACGCGGCTGCGGATTTTTCACCAGCTTTTTCCAGGTGAAAAGCGTCGTAAAACCCGTTTTCGGTATAGAGAACTTTTGGAGAAAAATTCGAGTTGTTTGTCGGAGAAGAGAGCATAGGGAAATTCACGAAATTCTGCGTTGAAATTATACGAGCTCGGTTAGTCGAGCAAAATCCGCAAAATAGAAGAGCGAGCGAGCGAGCGATTTTTCGGCGCTGTCGGACGATCGACGTGGATGCAAGTTCGACGGTGACTGGTGCAGGGAATTTTCGCATGGTTACGGAACGCAGATCTCGACCATTCTCGCCAGCCTCGCTTGGCAATGGAATTTCCCGGAACGAGGGTTACGGGAGCGGTGCACCGATCAGAGGAATCGAATTTTCCAAGAGCTTACGGAAGCCGACGAACGCAAACGAACGGCCGCGAGCGCAGTCGGAATTTTGAAAACCGGCTGATCCGATCGCGCAGCCCGATCGAAGCTGATCTGTCCACGAACCGATGAACGCTCGCCCTTTACGCTCGTATTATTGCGATCTGTCACGCCGACTACAGCCGGAAATTGGAAACGTTCCTGGAACGAACGGTAACTTTTCTCGCTGGTTGGCAACGGTGGTCAACTTTGTCAAAGTTATGCGTTTGATAGCGCGGGAATTCTCGATGAAATAGTTGAGAGAAATTGTGTGTATGTACATAGGGGACGAGTGAGACGAGCGTGTGTGTGTGTGCGTCAAAGTGTAAGAAACGAAAGAAATTAGAAAGGAGCGTGTAGTGGAGAGTAAAATACCGAATGGTGTACTACCGACCTTAAAGCTTAAGAATATTCTTCCGTTAACAAACACAAACTCTTCTGCCTCGTTAAAATGTACGTCTTTCATCGTACACGGTACGTTTAAAAGTAAGAGATGCAAATGCGTGGAATAGCAACTCGTTTGCAGTCACTGTAAGCGGTAAGACGAGCGCAAAGTGCGAGAGAGAAGCGTGCTTTCGAAGCGAAAAAAGGATACGACGGAGAAGAAACGAGAATATTCTGCTCGTTTACGAGTCCCTCGAGAAGACTCGTTCGATATCTGCTCAAGCTCATACGCATCCTTCACCCCCTACATCCACCGTTCCATCTCCTGGTCACTTCCTCTTTAGGCTAACCAATTGTATCGTTATTAGAGTCTACCGCTCGTCGGTTTCCTAAGAAACGAACGCTCTATCCCGTCTGGAAAGTTCCGACGAAAGGTTATAGCAATTCTACCGTAGTGATATAAACGTTAACTCGGTGTTTAAGACTGGTGAACTGTGCGAGATTACGAGAGAGCCGATATGGGCCTCACCTAGCCCCATGTACAGACACGTTAAATATATATATATATATATATATATATATATATATGTATGTATAAATTTGTACACCAACTGTGGAAAACGCGAAAACCAACGGACACACGCGTACGTAAATGTCCACATATTATATATAATACAAGTATACAGACGTGTATATGAATAGGCGGAAACGAGGGTTGGTCAGAACACGCGCTGGACACGCGCGGAAAGTAGATATTTTTTGAAAGGTGTCGTAGAGAGCCTAACACGCGTGACCAGGCAACCGCTCGCTCCGTCTTCTCGCCCTGTATTCGTTATCGTTGTGTAGCCGACTTTTAAAAGTTCGATCGTGTACGCGTTGCTTCGCGATACTCGACCGATCGATACGAATAACCGGCTGGAAAACACTCGTATAATTTTCACCGCGACTCCTCCTCCTCATCTTCGTCCATGAAGAAGACGTACACATTTTTCTCTGAATTTGTTCAAAGAATCTGCGCATGGTTGGTGGTGTATCGCGAAGCAGACTGGCGTCGCACCGATCAAGCGGCAAGGTCGGTTATCTATAATCTAGGTACTAAACGAATCGATCGTTCTTCGAGGGCTATCTATCTAGCCTGATCCAGGGCTAGGTTTACGAATTACGATCAGCGGATGGCGGACCGTCGGACGTGCAGCGAAAGGATTTAGTCGATCGTCTATTCGAACGATCGTAAACACAACTGCCGCCGTCCTCCTTTCTGCCTCTTGTCGATCATCGGCTGATTCACGGACGAACGACGTTTGCTTTACGGTCTGGCGGGGTCAGGATCGAACCACGGCCGTGCTCATTACGAGTTTCTCCGCCTCGAAGCGTGAACTCGAATCCGCACGTTCTTTCGAGCTCACCAAGGCCCGAATTCCACGACCCGTCGAGTTTTTCGTTCGATACGTCGCGTCGCTCACGCGAGAAACGCCCCGCGTCTCGCCCGCGCGCACGCGCACACACGCGCACAACATTTTGAATCAGTGTTAACGGCGTTTTACAGGGTATCCGGATGATTCGCGAGAGGATCGTCGAGACGGAAACTTCGTTAGCCGCGACAATAGGAAGCGATACTTGGGATCGGTGGTAGCTGAAAGCGAGCCGAGTCTACAGGCTCCTCCGTGTTCTCGAGTACCACGAGGATGTTCTCGGTTGTACGAAGGAAATCCAATTCACTCGAGTCTTTTTTCACCTTGAGGTTGCTCGTGTTGCCGTACTCGCGTCAACGTTCGCACTTGCGAAAGTCGGATCGGCGCTCATCGATCGAAGCTCGCCTCGCGTCTCTGTCTCGACGTTCCGAGCGGGTCGAAGGACGATCTTCGCCAACTCCGAGTCGCGAATGAAAATACTCGTGCGGTTTCCTCTTGCACGCGTACGCGAGATACGAGAGGGACCGCCGTTGGCGTCAAATCGCGTTTATCGCTTCGCCAAAGCAGCGAAAAGGGTGAAAGTTTCGATGAAGAATTTCACGGCAATATATCAAACGTAATAATTTGCGTGGCGCATCCGTACGCGGTGCACGCGCAGGCTAGCAATAAAATTTTCAGGGAAAAAATCGTCGCTGCTCGACCACGAACGCTCGGTAATTCACGACCGCGGGAACGCCGTTTTTGAGTTATGACGGGGTCCAGATTATTTGGCACGCCCCGAGTGGAATTAGGTTTACGATGTTCCCCGAACCTCGTCTCGTTTTCCCATCGCGTCGATATACAAAACGCACGTGTTCATGTACGTACACCGCTTTGTTCTCCGCGTGTTACCGTCCTTTCTTCCTTTATTTTCCTTTTTTACACTTTCCCATCGTCGATCGGAACGCGCCGCGCGTTCAACAGGGCTCTTATCGTGGCTTCGCTCGAATTTTCCCCTTCGATGTTGTGCGCAATGAATATGTTGTACTTTTTCCGGATTAATTGGACGCGCTTGTTTCGTCGAATTTTTCCCATTTTTCAGCCACTCTTCCCGACCTCGCTCGCGTATTAACTGGCATCGTGAAAATCGTTCGCCCCCCCCCCCCCCGATAACCGATGGTGAATTTATCGTTCGTAGCGCGACAATCAAAGGCGAAAAAGCAAGCTTTAAACGGAACAACGCTTCTTCCACCTTCCATTCGTTCGCTTATATTTTATAGAATTTAATTTTCCATTTTCGGCCGTTCGTTTCACATTTTTCAACCTTTTTTCAATATGGTCTCTGACGCGTTATTAGGCAAACGTTTCGAACTTAAAATTTTTATTTCACTCGTATCGTTTCTCTTACTTCTTTCTTTGTCTTCTTTCCTTTTCTCTTTTCTTTATTCTTTTTTTTTTTTTCGTCTCGGAACAAACTTTTAGTCCTTTCTCGCAGGATATTTTCGCGAAACAGCCAGTGTGTCAAACTATGCCCGAGGAAATATCGAGGCTTCGGCTACGTTGGTGGGCGCCCTCTCAGTTCCATTTTTGCAACCCGCTTTGCAACAAACAACAGGTGGCTGTGACTCGAACGCGAAACACGCACGGAACGTCCATCCGGAACGACTGCTGTTGTCATCCTCGGGGACGGCAGAATACACTTCTGCGGAACGTATAGAAACGCGCGGCGAGCTTAAACGAGTTACACGCGCGAAAGAGAAACAGAGAAGACAGTAGTAGAAACGGGATCGGACAGTACGGAAACGTGTTGGACGACGAAAGCCCGGCTATTGGAATTCGCCGAAACCCAGGAATCCCTGCAGAATCGGCGAACTATGTCGGTCGACTTCCGGATTCGCGCCCACGTGCCACGAAATCGTAATCGCCCGACTCCTCTTCCTGGTTGCCGACTAACGGTAACGGGCCTCTGCAAACGCTTGAACAAGCGCGCGCGACCGCGTTGAAAGGGCTTGTTGTGCCACGGACACAGCCGGGATAATCACTGTTTGCAGGGCGGATGTTCGTTCTCCACCTAGTAACAGGCATCGAAGCTCCGCCTTGGCACCGAATGCACGCGCATCGTTCGAAATGCCGATCGTTGCCGCGCGAACCGCCACCGTTCCATGATTTTCGTCAGCCTTTTTTCGCCGAGCTTTGTCCGTCCGAGTCCCGACGATCTTCGACGTGGTTTCGTGTTTCGGATAGTTGCCGTTGTTCTCTGCCGCGACACGTGTGTATATCGTGTTTCCGTTTAATCCTTCTGCGAAGCTTCGCGGATTTCAGGACGAATGTACGGTTTTCCAACGAGTTTCCGAAGATTTTACAGACAGATGTTAACGCTGCAGAGTCGGCAGCGGGATTTTATATATATATATATATATGTCGAAAGAACATTGGTATTTGAGGCGCGTGGTGATTCTTCATTTGATTTATCCATCATTCACAAGCAGTAATCAGATTTTAACATACAAACAGTACTTATACTAAGTTTAACTATTACTAAATTTTACAAATATTAGATTAACAAATAACGGGATTACAAACAATAAATTTGACGAAACACTATTAACAATATTTCTTGGGTTCAAACGAATCCACGGTCAGCGGAATTACACGTTACTCCGTTAAAAAGGCTTCTCGACACAAATACGTTTTAAAACGCTCAATATAGCTACCCGATGTCACACTTTTCGAGACGAACACACGAATGCCGGATAAATGGAAATCTTTCTCGCTGTACGATTGCATTTTGTTTACCTATGCTCGATGGAAGCGTCGAGAAAGTTCCAAACGCCGTTGCTAGGCAACCTTTGCCTGGAGTTTGATTATTAATACAACGTGTGTCTCATTATATTGACACCTCCGAAACAAAATAATACGTGGCTAGGCCCGTTCAGGCCATATGCCGCCACAATCACATTTCTAAAGAAAACCCATATAAACATTCCACACCTCCGTCAGGCAAAACGTCCATCCCGTGACCGTGGCTACGTTCGGCGACCAGTTGTCGCCTCGAGCCCAATCTTACTATCACAAATCTCAAACAATTACCATCGGACTGGATAACTACAATTGTTTAATTACAGCTATGATAGAAACTAGATTACAACGTTGCGGTATTTTCCCAAAATTCCAATGGTTCCAGTGTTCTTTCATCTCCGNACATATATATATATATATATATATATATATATATATATATAATTATATATATATTTTATATATATTTTATATATATATATTCTTTTTTTATTTATTTGTAAATTACAATCAATTCTCGCATTGAGAATTTTCAGTCTTCAATTTCATATATGTCAGAAGTCGAGCGAAATCCGTATCGTTTTCCCTGTGGCAAAATTTACAACGTAACGATATAATGGAAACCGCGTGTCTGGGTCCTAATGAAACCTACATCCTCTTGAGATTGGACTCGCAGCGGCGTCGTTTAGCAAGGCCTACGGTATTACTCCACAAAGTGTGCCGTTTACGGTCTCACGACCATACCCATTCCGTCGTTTCACGCACAACGGTTCCCGAATCCAAAATTCATCTGAACCTTATTACCTAACCCGTCCCTCTCGGTAGGATAGCGGCATCCAGTCACAGACTGTTTCCATCCACGCTTAGTACGTACCTAGTTCGCGAGAGGTTGGAACTTAATAGTCGATAGATCGTCCGAATCGAGTGTTCCATCGAAATCGTAATCGCGGTTCTTGCCGCGTTGCTGAAACACCGAAGCGATAAGTTTGCCACGCGGCGTCCGCTCGTTTATTAACGGTGATTTTACCTTAGCGCTTAACGCGACGGGTAACGAGCCTTTACGCAGGCCACGCGTCCTCGCGCATTATTGCACGCGGCAAATAATGAATCGTCGCGATTCGTTGATTCGTTGATTCGTTATTTTCTATCTCGCTCCCTGTGTATTTCCAAAGCTTAACGCCAGACGCAAAGGTTCTCGCCGCTTGATCGGCTGAATATTTTCGCGCGCTTGTTCGTCGACGATTAACGACAGGTTACGAGCGTGGCAACGGACCGTGATAATTATTAGCTGGTATAAACGATGGTTATTGGCGCGCGACGATTTAATTATTTGACGCTAATGCGGTTCACCGTTTCGACGATATCGTCAAACTGGTCGCCATTGTTCCCCCTATAGAGATCAAAAACTATTGACTCTTCGTATCGTGCCAATCCCTTTTTGCTGATTCACAGCTTTCTATTCCCTCGGAGATGGACGCTCTTCGCGGCGAATAAATTGCCATTATACCAGCGCTTTCTGCTGGCGATTTCCCAAATTGATGATTCTCCAATTTCCAATATGCTGAAAATTATGCTTCCGCTCATGGACGAGGAGCGCAGGCCAAGCCGCGTTGATTAAATCGACGCATAATCGAAATTAAACATTAACCGCACGGTAGCCTCGATCGGGAACCGTCGACCAGGCGACGACCGAATTGATATGGAACTCTGTAGCAACGCTGTACGAGATAGCAGCTCCTTGCCGTCGATTTCACGAATACTTTCAATTTAATCAAGCACCGACTGGCTCGATAAAGGACACGGTGTAATTACGATGATTAGAATTTAATGGACCGCGCGTAGCTGGCCACCGATCCCGGATCAGTTTCAAAGCGGCGGATAACGTCGAACCAGCCCGCTTATCTGTCTTCGCTTCGGATATCGAATTCGTCGCGGTGTGAAAATGCGAGAGGCGTGTTTATAGAACGACAGGAAATTGATCGTCGATCTTCGTCATTCATAGGCTTTGCCGATCGACTCGGTAGCAACCGTTTTCACCGTAACGAGAATGTAGATACCGTCATGGTGTGTCTGGTTACGATAATTTGCTCGATGTAACCGCGTTTATCGTCGTGGGTTACGATATTTTTGCTCGCGTTAGAATTACCGTGATCGTGGTCGATCGTTGCACGAGATTCCATTGCGTCTCCTCGAATCTCCGATCACACATTCGCTACTATTCCCCTGCTATCGAAATCACGATTGTCCAGTGCGATAGCGCGGCTCATTCTGTTACAGCGGATCTCGTTTCAAGGTCGATCAAACGCTTCCACCGTTCGTTTATTCCTATAGCTATTCCATTTGCCGACATTGCTATTCCAACAACGCGAAACGCCCTACGAGGACCATCTTAACCGTAGCAGGAGCACACTTAATTACTCACCGAGTCGCTCTTCGAAGTTTGGTTTTCGAAAGGAATCGAATTTTCGAAATTGACGGGAGAGATTCAAACGAAATCGAGATTAAACGCGCGGTCCGACGAGATTCGTCCATCGACTTTCTGATGTTTGCGTTCGGTTACGAGATACGCGTTGAATTATCGAGCGACGCGTGCCGCCATCAAACTTCCCACGCGACTGGTGCTCCGACAAAATCGACCCCAGTAGCATTCTCTTCGCGAGTCTTTAATCTCGTCGCAGCTTGTTCCCTTGATGATGTTCGTCAGCACCGCACGGAAATTTCCCTTCACCGGATTCCAAACGTCGTTTCACAAACATCCCCACGAGTTTGTACGCGATCTGGAGGCACGATCCCAGTCATCCCGCGTGATCACGTGGTCCGCTTCGAAGCGAGTAATTCGTCCGGTTTCTTTAGAATTTTGCTATTTTTCAGGGCATACGCGTAATTTTCATCCGATCGTCCCAACAACCGAGACGAACCGCGTACGCAGCTGAGGCAAAGTACACGACACAGGCACCTACTTTACATCGTTTACGAAACTATATTGGAAAAACCTATTTCACGGGAGAATAACAGTTAACAGTTTACGGCTGTAGGATGTCTAATCTCGGCCTTCTTTCGAAGCCGGATAGACCGCAAAGAGAATCAAAGAACAAGTTGTTGAACGCATCGGAAGAAAGTTTCGCCGGTGTCGGACGAAACTGAATAGCTCGCAGCGAGCAAGCCGAGAGTTGTGTAACTACCCTGTACCGTCTACTACATAGCACTGCTATGAATATATGTATGAAATACAAGTAGACGCCTGTTTGTCGATCGATGGATCGCGATCAACGCTGTCGAGAATTTATATCGAAATTTTCGCGAGCAACGAGGAACGTTCCGTGGAAACGGGAAATCTCGCGCGATCGCGGTGTCTCTGACGCCTGGCGACCCGAGCGCAGCGCGTTCAAACTTTTCTTTCTTCTCGATCATCGTTGCGAAATATGGCTGCACCGTGGCAATATTTCGTCGATTCGAGGAAGCAACCCGCAATCGCGTAGCTTCCTAGACGTATTGCTTTTCCTATTTGACACGTCGATGGTTTCCTCTTGTCTTCGACAAATCGAGCATGCACTGGAAACGGCTGGGTTATGGAAATATTCGAACCTTCTCTTTCACCGAACCTAACTTGTTTCCTTTACTTCTTTTATTAATTCGCCGTTATTATTCGATATTGGAATTCTATACGAGGCATGATATTAAATTTCGGATAGAAGACAGAAACCGGCGAACAAGCGCAAATTGGAATGGTGTGTGAAACGCGATATCGGATTAAGATTCTCAGCGACGAAACACGGTTTACTATCGGCGCTCGAAGAAGCGCCGGGTCCGCGCCGTAAACCTCGTGCTTTGCAGCGTTCGTGACTCGCGAACCTCCTGCCTGGATTGCCTCGAATCGAGTCAGAACACGAACGTATCGACCAAGTTGGTGAAACTCGGTCAGTGTGTTTTCGTTTCGCGCGGTGTAACGAATATCATGGCTGTCGGATAAGAGACAGGAGAAAAATGTTAGTGGCCGTTGGGAAAGCGGTAGAGAAGCGCGCGTGGAAGAAGCGCGTGAAGCGTGGCACGAACGGCAAAAGGATTTCGATGGGACTACGACGCGGTCGCGTCAAGTATTTCGCCGTAATCGTTAGAAAATGGAAGAGAAAAGAGGAAAAAGGGCCAGGGAAAAGGAGGAGAGAGGAGAAAGGGGAGAGAAGAAACGAGGGCAGACGCGTATCGATCTCGTTCGACCCTCCCTTCGACCGTAAAGTTCGTCGCGGGCAGAATTACGATTCCGCACAATTACACAGTCGCACATCTATATCATATGTGCACGCACACACACGTACAAATAGGCGCGCGTGCGCGCATACATCGGCATATATACACCGCGATCAACTCCGTGAACCCACATTCATATACATACATATATATATATATATATATATATATATATATATATGTGTGTGTGTATATATACATATACATATACATATACATATACATAAATATAAATATATAAATATATATAAGTATATACATGTAATACGTACACGCGCTCATGTACACACGATGTTCCGAAGGATTGAGCAATACGATTTGTATTACCGTGTATAACGTAATGTATTCGATTCTGCACATGTCGTACGTACTTTTGATGTAGCGAAGGATTTTTCACGACTGATACGAGATTAAAGAATAAAAATAGCTTTTGTATTAATCGTCGTTTTCTTTCTGCAGCCTCTCCGATTCCAATCCTCGCTCCCTGCCGGAATACTCGAATAAGCGAACGCTGGCAGAATCGGGTCTCCGGCCTCTCAGGATCTCGCATTTTTCCTCCAAATGGAACGCGGCGATTCGACAGATTCTCGGATACGAAACAACACGACGTATGCATTCGCATAGGACCATTTGCTTTGAAAATCGTTCATCGCCTAAGAGGAGCGCGCACGCGATGCCGAATAGAATTTCCCGTATACGTGATCACGAACCAGCCACCTACAAACGAAATACGCTTCCCGGAAATGTTATTCCGCGAATTTCTTTCGTTTTCCTCCTTACGAGAAAATCCTTAGGACATTCGTAAACCGTTCGAAGCGAATTATACGTTTATGTACTTCGGTTCAGAACAGCAGTCTTTTCCATCGTCGACGACATCGTCAAACGTTAGGATCGCTGTGGAAAAAAGTGGAAAGACGGGCGATGAAGCGAAACAAATTTAAAGACGAACGCGTAACGGCACCGTGACGACAAATCTTTTCTTCCCCGTTGGATGCACGAGTCCCGTGGGACGACCGGGCTACCACCCGCCGTTTCTTTCCCGACTTTTGCAGAATTTAAGTAGAGCGACGGAGATTCGAGCGGCTCGTATTCTCTCAAATCTCTTCTCCCGGAAAAAGAAACGGTAACATCTACGTTCGTTTTTCCGCTTCGATCGCCACTTCAAAGCGCAGCTTTGCCCTCTATGCATTAATTACAGTCGTAAGAAAAATGGATTTGCAGGAAAATAAATTGCCACAGAGGGTGCACGAATTAGAGGGGCTCGAGGCACGGTATCTCCTAACGTGCGACAGGATTAAACGCGGTCGAAAGGCTCGTTTACGAAGCGATCTCGGAAATTCGTTAGGTAAATTTTGGTCGGTCGCTGTTTAACGTCGCGACGCGAACCTTGGTTAAACAAGCCGCTGACCTTATCTTCATTCTGGAATATTTCCATGAAAAATGAACGATCTTTTACATCGATGAACGTTTGCGCGCATTAAATCGATATTTTTTCGAAAATTTCGATAAATATCATTTGCCCGGTTACCATTCGAACGATTTTTCCCGCACAATTGCAGTTGCAACGCAACGCAACGCAACGCAACGCAACGCAACGTTTGATTTCGTTACTAATTAATTTTCAAAGCATTTTAACCCCGCAAATGTAACGTTTCGGCGAATCGTTTGAAAAACTTGCCTGTAATTTGAATTTCGTTTTTTACCTCGTTTTCGGCTTACGAGTTAACAAAGGTGGATCTCGCTGTTTCTCCTTTTATAGCCAGCCAACGAAAACACGCACGTAGTTGGTGAGATCCGGCTGTTACGGTAATTCGACGATTAAGCCTCTCGTTGGACGCGAGACGGCTGCGGGTTTAAAGTGGCTTTCCATTCAACCGCCACCTCCGTGATCTTTTTATTCAATTGCTTGAGCCGAGTCTCGTCGAAACGTGTCGGACAGCGTAAACGGTTCGCAGGAAATTCACCTTCTCCTAATCCTGTCATTTGCTCGACGGTTGTATCCAAGGTGCCGCTTGCTGCTCGTTTAAAGCGGCAAAATGAAATATATTTGTCATCCCACACGCTGTTACCATCGACCAAGCGATCGTCCAAACGAAACGTTCAACTTCTCGAAAGAGATGTCCAATCGTACGCAATTTTGCGCACAAGAAAGCGTCGCTTCCCACTTGCCCTAAGCCCATCCCGGCCCTTAACTTTAAGCTGAAAACTTAACGCGTGGCAAACTAAATACGCAGTTGAAACGGCGATATTATTTTTGCGTATTATATGTATACGTTGGTGCGCCTTTTAAACGGGACAGCGGTTGTCGGCACAACGGTAGAAACGACGCAACGCCATGAAATTTTTCACTCGACTCCGATAAACTGTTATTTTCGGCAAGAGGAAGCAATTTCGACGCGGCTTACCGGATCTAGAGATTCGAGCAGTTACCAGTTCGGTGCATGACGTCTTCGACCACGCGCAGATAACTCGTAATCCACCGTGAAAATAATTGGCCCGTTTCTACCCTGTGCGTGCACGATACGGACTTTTGTTTCTATTCGAGCGGTAGCCTGGAAAATTTTGCATGCGACCGACCGCCTCGCTCGGACCGGCCACCGATAAAGGAGCGGCGATAAAAGTTCACTTCTTCGGCACGGGAAGAAAGGTCCGACGATCGAAAGATAGTAGCTCGCTTGGTAACTGTAAAATCTGTCGAAAGGGACGAAGGCAATAATCTTGAAACAGCGCTAGGACGCCGTGCAGCTGCCCCACGATTTCCATTCTTTCAGCGACTCTCCGTGGAACGTGACCGCCTCTGCTTGCTGGTTGTTCGTGAAACCTCGCGTTCGTTTCCTTCGCCCGTAAGTACTTTAAATAACGGAAGACGAACGTATTCGCAAAGGTTTAAGCAGGATTATTTAAAAGAAAAACGAATGGTGTTCGACTTCGCGTTCGATTAAACGTTATTTCGCGTGGAAAGCAAAAAGGGAGGCAAAGTTAGACCGTGATTGTTACGTAGTTTCTGATATTAAACGGCCATTACGGATGTAAACAGGTTTATAGAGTGACTCAGGCCGCGGTTTAACTCGGCTCGATACAAAGGACGAGCGAAGCCAAATGTCCTGCGAAATTAAATATTTCGTAGAGAAATTTATTTGACGCGGCTGTCCGCTCTCGTTGGTGGGAATAAAGCGTATTATGTAAACGGTCGATTGAAAATTAACGAGAAACCGCGCACCGGAAAAGTTTATGAACTCTTGTAAATCATTCGGGCGGATAACGATGAAATAAATAAAGCAGAAGTTGCTGTTGATTTCCTGCTTATAATTCTATGCATTGTCATAGCTCCGCCACGGAAAATCTAACACAGAGAGATACATTTTCAAAGCGAACGATAATTCATTTGCCCCGGCTCACGAACGCTATGCCAGTTATAAACTTAATTTTTATACGCCAATGTTTCGTCTGAGAGCACACGTTCTTTAATCGCCTCGTTGTAAATGCCAACAACTTCCGCAACAAACTCGCCCCTTTTCCTGACCCTGCGCCTACAATACATTTTAGCACATCACTCGCATCGCTGCATGCAATATCTCAAATCGTTCGCGCTGTCCCGTACGAACTGGCCTTTCTTCTCCTTCTCTCGCTAGACGTTGTTTTATCTTATTTCTCGTTGCATTCGCTGTAACAAAGGGTTTATCCCGTTAACATCGATGAATAAATATTACTGTTGTTGTTGTTGTTATTGTTGTTATTGTTATTGTTATTGTTATTATTGTTGTTGTTGTTATTATTATTATTATTATTATTATTATTATTATTATTATTATTATTATTATTATTATCGATAAAGTAATTTCTACCAAAGTTATAGTCGTGTACACCAAAGTTGACATTCGCAAAAATTGTAAATTTCTCTTGGATTGTAAATTTCAAGAGGAAACAACGAACCATAAAGCACGATAGACCGTAAAAATGATCGAAAAGCGAACGAAAGTTTTCTGGTTCGTCTTCTGGTTCCGTGTACGCATTGCGAACGTTAATCGCAGCATCGATTCGTCCGGAAGAAATTGGTCTCGAACGTCACGCTCGAACTGTGAAAAAGAATTTGGCATCGAGACCGATCGTCGAGTTCCTACCACCTCAGGCCGGTCGATCGCGCGAAATTTCCAAT
This sequence comes from Bombus breviceps, assembly GCA_014825925.1. NCBI lineage: Eukaryota > Metazoa > Arthropoda > Insecta > Hymenoptera > Apidae > Bombus > Bombus breviceps. Next base: position 19,897,354 of record CM026185.1, read on the forward strand.
TTCAATGATTTTTTGCGAGCGGTGTCGATGTGTAATTTGTTGTTACGCAACAGCAAGCGAGATTTGTCGGTGGACAAACGATGGGAAGCAGGAAAAACACGGCCGCGTGTCGCGTCGATATACATATTCGGTTTGCTGGCTGGATGGCTGGCTGGCCAAACGTTGCACGCGTTCACGATTTCCGAGCCGGGATAAAACGCTCGGGCAAATTAGACGCAAAATGGTCACGCGCATAATCAAGTCCCGCAGGAAACAAAGTTGTGGCCGAAATACGGGCTGCGGATGATACCGGTCGATTTTCGTGGATGCACGGTAATTCTACGTTCCTGCATTCCGTACAACGCCGGAAAAACAGCGGTTGCAATTGCAGCTTTACATCTCGTAGCTCTTTTTTTCTTTTCTTTTTTTTTTTTTTTTTAAATAGATGTAAGTATCAAGCAACTAGATTAAACGTTGGACGGTAATGCGAAGCATCTATGGAATATTTAAGCGTAGTGATATCAATGTTATATACGATCCCGTAGCGCTCGATCGAGCTGCGAGTGGCGAGTGGCGAGTGGCGAGTGGCGCTACTGCCGAAATTTCACATTGCCCGTCTCGCGCAAACTCGCTCGCCTCGAGGGGCAGATTACTCAAGTGGATCGTAACGCGTGTTTTATTACAGCCGGTACTTTTGCTGCGCATAAATAAGATTGTAGATATGAAAAGTAAATTGGACCATAATATTTTTTACCAACTTTTTTATCTTGAAACAGAGACAAGCTACTCTCGAACGTTCTATTTGAAGTAACGGTTGACAAATTTTGCCGTGATATAGCGGAACGTTGATTAAACAGCGCGCTAATTTTTCACAAGTCCGAAACCGTTTCCCCGTCTCCAGTCTGTTTCGCAGATGATCGAAGAGGGTCAGGAGAAATTTTCCTCGGATTCCAGGCGAGTCGATTAAAAGCGTTTCGGGAGAAGTGAGAAAGGGGGATACGAGCGGATGCAGAGGGGCGCGTCGCGGTGAAAATAATTTGAAAATTTTTGGTCGTTACACGAGTGACTCAGCGAGTAAACTTCTCCGCGAGAATATCGTATTCAGACGGTCCTTTTATTCGCTTCCCTTTTATATCGGCTATCGCGACATCGTCCAACGGTTTCCACAAAGTGACTTCTTCCACGAATCTCCTCCTCCTCCTCCTCCTCCTCCTTTTGCTCGTTCGAATCGCCGCGCCTCTTCCAGCCTAGTTTTCCCCGCTCGTCTTCCAGCACGGTTTCTTCCGTTTTCCCCGTTTTCTTTTTTTCCTTTTCTTTCGTCGTTCCGCGATTCACTGCCGACATTGCCCTTTTCATACACTCGACGCTCGATTCGCGCAGAACTTTACGAGTCGGCGTATCTACGCTCATAAAGAAACTTTTCAGATCGAGCTCCTAGCGGGAGCCTGTTACCCTCTTTATCATCGCGCGTGTCCGACTCGACCTCCGAGAGATTTTCTCCTTCCTTCTGACCGCAGCTTCCTCCGACTCCTCCTTTCCATTCTATGCTGCTATTTTGACCTTGCGATGTCGATTTCCCTCTTCTCCCTCTCCACTCTCCCTCGCTCCCTCTCTCTCTGTTCGTCTGTCGGTCTGTCTCTCTCTCTCTTTCTCTCTTGCTGTCTGTCTGTCTGTCTGTCTGTCTCTCTCTCTCTCTCTACCGCGCGCGCGCGCGCGCACGTCACATTTTTTCCCTGGTCCGACCGCATCAAGTGTTCTTCTTCAATTTCCGGGCTGTTGTCGACCCTACCTTCCTCCCCTTTTCTTCGTCTCAGGTCCACCGTTCTTGTTCCCCCTCTTACGATGTCCAATGTTCGAGGCGCGTGGCTGCCCATCGTTTGTACCGTTCCCAATGTCGACCTCGGCCGAAACGGTGAAACGTTTTCCACCGCTCAAGTTCCATCGTTTTACCACGATTCCGTGCGCTGGACGCTTCATCGAGCGATAGTCTGGAGATTCTTATCCATTATTAGCCGTCATCTTCCAACGAGAAATCCAACGAGAAATCCAACGAGAAATCCAAGGAGCAGCATCGTTAAACCCGCGTGATTCGACTCGATTTCTATACTCCTCGGCGGATCTGACGCCGCGCCGTTTCCCTAAAAGATGCTCGTTCCTCCGTCTACCAGCCAGGAATGGATCGATGGCAATTAGACAAAGTATCGATTCCCCCGAGAACTAGGCTGTAGAACGCCAGCACGGAAAAGACGGCTGATAAGCCACAACTGGATCACTCGGAAGGCACCTTCCAGCAGACTGAACCGTCGCTATCAACGACGCGGATTTCGTGCGACCCACTTTTACGCCGTTTGCCAGAATGGAAAATAATCGACCTATTATCTGTGTACGCTTCGTTGGCCGGGGCGGGATCCAGTTATCGGAACACGTGAAACCGTGCAGAGTGATTCGATGAAATTATGGACCGCGATCGCTCTTCAGTTTCCACAGGTTTTTGGATAATCGATGGTGGTATTGGCGCGAAGAAGTCGCAAAAGGAATCGTTTTAACGCTTTAGGTTAATAGGAGCGATAGAGTGGCAAATGATACTCGGTCGAATGGATCATCCCGAGCGGATCTTTGCACACGTATGTATGCGAATGCTTGCTATATATATATGGCCGAATATCAAGTTTTTGACTTTAGCGGACACAGAGATACGGTTATCCTGTAAACAAAATATTTTCAAGAATCCCTCCTTATTTCATACGTCATAAAAGAAGTATACCGTGGAAACTTTACGTTTCTAGATACAGCGGCTAGGGTTAGGCGTTGACGAGTAGTCCGATCGCTTCTGCGTTATCTCATTCGATTCGATTCGAAGAATGCACGTGCAAGCTCGCGGATGCGTAGTGGGAAATGGGGATTTGGCGGTTAGTGATCGAAATGTATTTATATCGCGCGGAAAAATAAAGATATTTATATGGAGAGTGAGATGGAGAAGAGGCTGAGCACCTGAATGCGAGCAGTAGCAACGTCGAATGTAAAGCTTGGTAAGATTTGGTACGAAGCGTTCCAATAAACTGTGAATATACAGACTCTTGTTTCGTATAGAACAGTTTAGAGGAATCGCCAAATTGTACTCGGCAAGGAGCATACATTTACTTTACTTATCGGTGGCGCGTACACGCGCAACGAAGTATCGCCAACTCGGCGAAAAGAAACGGAATCTCTCGAATGGAAAACTTTCGCATTTCACATTCGCGTCTCTGTCAAATTGGTTTCGCATGCTCCGCTCCCGACTCGTCTCTAATTCGCATTCCAACTCTGCTCTAACGGAATATACTCGACGGTCACGAAAACCGTTCTCCTCCGCGGCGAAATCTTCGCCGTAACTCGTATCTCACGGTCGCGCGAATGAACAGTTGGATGATCGCGCGATTTACAATGTCGCGACTACTCGTTCCGAATAGGTTTGTTCGCAGGTTCAGCAACTAGCCAAAATTCGACTTCTGCCAAGATTGACGCGGTACGTTGCCATGGAATGTACTTGGCGTAGATTCGCGTCGGATACAATACGAGTTGGAGCTAAAACGTTGGCGATAGAGCGCCAGGACGTTGAATTGGAAGAAGCTTGGTCCAGTCGATTGCTCGCTCGAGGTTCATCGTCGTCGCTAACTCGTGCCTGTCTACGAGCCCCCTCGCTCGCAGACTCCATGATCGTTCACGTTCGAAGAAGAACGAAGAGAGGGAATAGAAAGTTTCCACGGTACGCAGATGGAATTATTCTTCCATCTGTTCAATGGAAAACTTGTAGTCGATTAGGATCTCGCGTACGACGTTCCGACGTGCTTGCAACGCGATACCAACATTCAAGACTATCTGGCACAGTCCTGTTGCGATTACGGCGTGGCTTCGTTTCACTGTGTTATCCGCTTGGATTTCCGCGAAGCGTGTCTGCAAATTCTAGCGTGATTTTAACACATCGACGCATGTGAATAACGAACGCGGCTAACCCATTGGCGACTCGCCAATCGATTTCTCAATTAATGGTGCAACGACAACCGGTCGAAGGAAAACTAAGTACGCATCGGAGAATGCACGGAGAAGCTCGCCAACGTGCTCTAATCACGATCCTTTTCGCCACAGGCAAACCGAAAGAGCAAAGGAACCCCTTGAAACGTGTTTCCTCTCGACGATTAATCCGGTCTTGCTACCGGTTGGCCGCGTTGAACTAGAAACGGACGTAGCCACGCAAACGGAACGAGCCGAAGCTCGAGTCGCGAACGCCGTTTGACCCGCGGACCGTGCGTCCGTTCAAAGCGAAATCGCGTATCGAAATCCGGTGAGAGGCAGAACGCTGCTCTTTAACGGCGGACTCGTGTTTGTCTATCGACAAACGAGGAAAAGGGAGACTCGGGAATCCGAGGATCCGGAACAATTTTTCCCTTCTTTAGCGAATATTTGTCGAGGACGCGACGAGCGCGTTCAGAGAAAGAGAAAGAGCGACGGGGGCGACGGGGGCGACGATGGCGACAGCGGCGACAGAAGGACGCGCGCGATCAAAGGCGGACAGTTATTTATAGCGGACGAGGCTGTAGCCCTTGAAAAATGTAAGGGAGTCGAGCTCTCATTGACTTTACGATGGCCACGGCCCTCTGAATCGGTTCCCGGCGCTCGATAAAAGCGGCCTGCCACCGCGTACCATTGGCCAAACATCGAGCGGAAGGAAGCGAGGAAACGCGATTCGATGCGCTCACCCTGGCACCAGCACTTTCTTAAATTAGTTAGAACGCGCGGATCCTCCGCTCTTTCTCTTTCTTTATTACGGCATCTTGTCTGCCCGATTTCACCTCGCTCCGCGCTCCTCTGAACACACATCTATCGGGATTCCATTTTCGAGCTGGCCCCCGCCTCGAAGGCTTCCCTTGGCTATCTCTAAACTCTCCACTATCCTGCACCTTCCTTTCTCGGGCCTTCCAGGCAGCCCGCGCACGCTTTATTGCGCGCACGCCACACCACCACTCTTCGCTGTCCGATGTTGAACTTTTCAGCGAACCTTTGCCGCGAAACGACGCCTCCGATAGCTGCTTTACGACAGGGATGACGGTAAATTGTAATCGTAGAATCGAGGCCACTCGGATCTTCCCTTTCTGCGGTCGTTTCGACGGCCGATTCCTCCTTGTGTTCTCTTATCTTTGCTTTCTTGCGTGCGTCGGTGGAAAAAAGATATATAAAAGATGGCAATCCGTGATCTGCTGTAATTTACTCCGATCGTTTTCTTCGCCAGAGACATTTTGTTCGCGAAACGGGGCGTAATAAATTCGGATTTATAATTGAAAAAGTAGCAAGGCAAGAGACGCGGAATATCGCGCGGATAGGGAGTGCCACTTCCGAATAGGAAATATAGCCGCTGCACCAGCAACTTACGGGTGAACGTTTCTCCAATCCGGAAATTCAAAAAGTTGCGAAATTTCGAGGAAACGGGCACGCCGTGTTTTCGTAAGGGCGGGATTTAATTTACTTTTGCATCGTTTGCGAAGCGAACATACCACGAATCATTAGCTACTGGTAAATTACCTAATTATATTCCAACAACGTACGTTTAATGGCTGTAATGGCCTGCAACGAATACCGATCAAACTTGCTTCGGTGTCGCAAACTAATTTTAACTGAATTAATTAGAAAAATAAGATAGTGGATACGGTATATCGATCGGAGAGAAGGTATCGAGAGAGAGAGAGAGAGAGAGAGAGAGAGAGAGAGAGAGAGAGAGAGAGAGAGTACGCTACGAAGCGGATGTCACGACGAATCCGGCTAAGGAGCGAAAATTACGAGTTAATAACTGCCTTCGTGATTGACCGTTTGTACTCGGAGTACCAATTTGCCGAGGGTTCACTGGTTCTTACGTGCGAGGAAACCGCCGCGCTACCGTAACAGGCCGCTCCGATTGACCCACTTCCGCCTCTACACCAACCACGGAATTACTGTCGCTGAATCGTCAGATTACAAAGATTAGAAACTGATCAGGCTACCACCGTTCGGTCAGTTACTTTTTCCAAAAACTTGAAAAGTCGAGATCCGAACAACTCGAAACTGCTTACCTTCGAGGAAACGTAGATTCGTAGATCGCGGTTACGCGATAACGTCCGAAGAATTTTCGATACACTTGCCTCGACTCTTAGCTGTTGCGAACAACTTTTCATTTTCTGTAACGCAGTGTTATCGTTAAGGGCTATCGATATCCGGCATACCGGGAGTTAACTATTCCGCAAGCCAATCATCGTTGCAACGATGGCTGGGATTGAACATCGAAATAAGCAGCCTCTTAAAACTTTTTCTTCCCAACGATGTCCATAAAAATATTCATGATACGTTCTAGCGCAACTTACATCGAAATGTATTCAATTATACTTATGGAGAATCGTGATAGCGAACGTTCGGACACGATATTCGCGAACGATCGGCATTGATAAAACATTCGATGTAACTTAACAAATTGCTGTTAAAGTTCCGCAGGAAAGCGTTCGGAGGCCTCTAACGAGGTCAGTTCCGCGCGTCCGGTCAAGGAGGAATAATTTGCCATGCGATCTATCGTCGCGTCATTACGATACGCGTCTGCACGGACGGATAAATAAACGTCGCGCGTCGTCGTCGATTTACTAACGAACACAGCGAACAACCACGCGAAAACTACATTTAATTACGGAACTTTTCGATATTCATATTGGCCGTGCGCTGCAGCGCGTAGAATCGCGGTAATTCGACCTCGAATCGTGCTCCGGACGCCGACTTTTTACCGTCACCTTTCGTTTCCGATTCCCGATCTCTCCTTCGCCCTCTCTTTTCCTATATCTCGGCCACCAACTTAATTCTTCGATCCGTAATCGATCCACGTGTTTAAGACGCCGTTTTGGTTACCGTAGATTTTTCTCTGTCTGGGGAATCCAATGGTGGTCAATAACGAAAGCTCGAACGTTAACAGGGCCGCCGAAGGTTACTTGATTAATCGTTGCCATTCGGACAAATGGAGGCGGTGCTGCCTTAATCATATCCTTCTCGTCGTCTGCCGCAAGTACAATTTCTCACGCCACGTCGGCAGTCTGTTTAGCACCTCGTCCCGGACTTGCTTGGGTATTACAGCGTTTAACAAGATGCATTGTTTTAACATTAATATTCGTCCGACGGCTTATTCCTTCCGTTTTCTTAACGTCTTACGCAGCGAATATCACACCGATAATTCCTCGAGGCATCAACTATCTAACCGGCGTGTTGTCATAGATGCTGCAGTAAAAAGGCATTACGTTGTTGTAGCGGTACTGATACAACAGCCGTCCAACGAAACGCTCCCTGTGCTGTCTAGCTGGCGTACACCGCGCGCGTTATGCAAACATCCCAGTGGCAGAGGCACGAACCAACATCTGTGTTTTCCCGCCAATTGCACAGCGCTATGCAAATTCGCGGCGAGCAAAAGGATAGAGAGATAGCGCCACGCGACTGCCGCTCGTCCGATGCGCAGCTACGCCGAATTAGAGAGGCAGGCAGAGAGGGAATAGGGACGATTCCGCGAAGCGTTAGTGGACGCTGGGAAATGGGAAAAGGCGACTCGAGGAACGAGACCGAAGACGAATAGGAATTTCTGCCTCGCGCAGCATCCACGCCCGGCCCTTTGAATTTAAATGGCTTTTCGAACAACGTTACTTACGTTCCACCTCTGACCAGCCGATGCTCGTTAAACGCGTAACGAGTTAACCGCGAACGCGGGATACTTTCGCGCTCGACCGTACCTCCACCTCAATCCTCCCCCCCCCCAATTGGAATCCCAATGGGATCCCAGTGGGACGCGAATCCTGTGACATCCCCTTGCCCCCTTTCGTTCCCTTTATCGGTCAGCCGGATTGTTTCGATGACGCGTATTTACCGTATCTATCCGCAAAGACAGATTTTTTAATAAAACACCGAGAAACGAACGCGGATGTTAGGTTTAATATATACATAGCACTTGCATGCAGCGTATCTACTCTTTTAATATCGTTCGAATAATGCGATAGGTTGGACGATTCATAATCGAGTTACGTGTTATTTGCCGCTGCGTCGACAGCTTTACGTTAAATTTACATTAAATTGACTTATTCCTTTAACATTTGAAGCGATTCTGCGAAATTTATACATACGCGTCATAGATAAACGATTGTATTATTTAAATTAGGAGATTATGTCATTCGCGTCGCGTGCCGCCAGCTTTGCATTTAACGCGTTAATAAACCGCATTGCCGGGAATAAAGAGCCGAAAGTATTACCGTTGTACTTATCATTTGCCAACGATCTTTCCCCGTTTCAGCTGTTAGCTTTTCCAACGTTATCAGCCACTCTAGTCTTTAGAAATAAATTGCCACCGTAGAAGGATAAAATCAACGACTCACTGAGTCTGGCTGAAGATCGAGTTGGCCGAGCGATCGATTATCCGCCAACGTAGGTATTTAGAAAAGCGAGCGTCATTTTCGAAAAAGTCGACTGGCTGGAAACGTGCTAAGAGGACGGATTCGCCCGTTAGGCAAGATTTTCTTTGGTGGAAAAGAAATTCGGAGCCGCGAGGAACGAAGAGAGGAAGACGAGCAAGTAGGATAGAAAGCGGAGAGGCGAAGAAAGGGAAATGCGTATCGCCGTCCCGTATTGCGACCGGGCGAAATAAACGAGCATTGGCGCTGGTAAAGGAAAAGAGCGAAGCAACTGTGTATAAGCGGCACAATGCAACTCGCTCCACGCTGTACGTGCCTAATGGACCAAGTTGAAAACCGTCGCGCCATTTCTTCTTCTACTTTTCGTCTCTTCTCCTTTTTCCACTTTCTTTCGCCTCTTGCGTTCTTTCTCGTGCGTTCCGCCGCGCGGCCGTATACGTAGCTATCGCCAGGCGGTTTCCTTCTCGCGTCCCAGGGGCAACATCCATGCGAGATTCCTACAGACCAGCAAGAAACGCCATGGATCGGTAGAGGGAACATTCCCCGACAAAGTTTAACGCAACTCTTCCCTCGAACGTTGTCCAGAAATATAGCCGTGAGTAAATATCGAAGCGGATGTCACGAACTTTATTCCTCGAGCATCCATCCGTGGCATCGACTCACCGATCGACATCGTTCCGACTTTCCGCTCTTTTTTATCTCGTCAGCATCCTGCGCTCGTCCATCGAGTTTCAACCCGACTGTTTTCTTCCTCCATATATACGTGCTTGTCGGGTCGGCGATCGAACCTGCTCGCACGGCTGAAAACGTTCTAGGTTTCACGCGCGACGGTGACTGCTGTCGTAAATATCATTTTACGCCCTGGGAATCAACCTTACGCCGTTTTTGTTTTCATCGCTTCGTTTGATTTGGCATTTAGAACGTGCCGGAATCGCAAACACCGTTCGGAGAAAATCGCTCTCGACCACGATACGTCCAGTCAGTTGCAAAGCGTCTCGCTCCATCGAAGAAATAGGTAATAGCTGGTAATCCGCCGTCGATAGGTTTAGTCGAGCCTGGAACCGCTGCAGCGCAGGTTCGTCTCGGTTGCTCGAAAGGTCGCTGGTTATCGAGTTTAGTTGGAACGCTGTCGGGGAATCCCCGATGTCCGGAGCTAGGATTGCAAGCTCGTGGTTGCTTTCGAACGGCGACTAGAACGTCGCTGGGGGATCAGCGCGGAGGTCACGCAAACTACAACCGCGCTTGTTTCCTCTTGCTGCTCCGCCCGTACATCGTGTTGCATTCACTGTGCGGAGAGCACAAGCTACAGAGTCTGCGACGGTGATGGCGTAACCTGGCATCGTGGGCATCCATCGTCGCGGTACTCCGCGTCTCCGACCGCTCTTCATGGACGTCGAAATTCTGTCGGGTCTTAACGCGATTGTGCCCGGATTTCCCGTTGCTTCGACCGAAACAGCACGGACGACACTTTGGCCGAAGACACCTTGATGCAAGTGGTATCCTCTTTTGATCGATTCGAGAAGCTGCCTCGAGAAATTTAGACTCGCGTCTCTGTCGCGATATTTAGATATGAAATAAACGAGCATATATTGTAGTACGCGTTCTGCGAAGTTCTACCCTTTCCATGGGTAATTGTTCGTCGTGTGATATTCTTTATTAACACGGTAGATGCGATCGACGAAATCCAACCATTGGGTGAACCAATATTTCTTCCGATGTATTTGTTTCGCAAATTTCCGCAGAGATATGCTACGCGTTTTCCAAATGTTTAACTTGTTTGCTCCGTATTATTAATATCATTTTCCATTGAATATTTGCGTAAAAGTTATTCAGGCTGCTGCAATTGTTGCCTCGTTATCGATAAATTACGATCGATGACGACCGTATACGTAACACCACGGTAAATACAGGTTTTTTCGAGCTGATATAATTTCACGCACAACGTTACGAATCTCCGTCGCGTTCTATTTATTAGCTCTGATTCTTCCGTTCCAATTGCTGATGCAATATCGCGCGTGTTTACTCGGACGTGTTACACATTTTTGGACGAGCATAAACATCAGCGTAAAACGTACGGCTTGCCTCTCGATCGGAAAACACAACATACCCGCGAATTCCATTTAGAATCGCCTGGTTGCTCGCTATAAATAAAATTTGCTCCGACGTTCGAAAGGAAAGGCATCGGATCGCGATCCAGGAATCGTGCAACTCGAATACGCGACAACATCCTCGTTCCGGAGCACGCGTTTCCCCGTTCCACAGTTATAGAAGCGTTATATATTCAGTCGCCTGTTTCGCCATCGAAATTGTATTCTAAAATATTCACGGTCGAGCATGTGTGTTTCCGAATAATTGCGTCCTCGTGATCCGTCAGCGCACATGGCGACGACGTTGATATTCGTGGACGCGGTTGACCGGATATATGGGTCAATCGCGTCGTCGTGGACAGTGGACGCGGCGCAGCGTTACGCACGGCAAACGCACTTTCGGTTCCCGATTTCTTTCCTACAGGCATTCAGCCGGTAGATTAGGACGGTGACAGGGGACTCGGAAGAAAGGGGCGGCTGGTTAAAGGAGCGGTTCTCGAACAGCGGGCAGAAGGATGTCGAGGGCAAGGTGTGGCGTGGCCAAGTAGACCAAGTCGAACCGAGTGGTTCGCGCGGAGAAGGTCGAGCATCGTAAGAAGTTGAAAGATTTCGCTCGGCAACTTGGTTGCCAACAATGACGAGAAGGAACGACCACCGGTAAGCACGAGGACACGACGAGCACCGCAGCCGTGTTCGTTATTTCCCACGAGTTCCTTTTTCTTCGCCGCGCCGCTCTCGTCAGCCGCTACCAAAGTATCGCGCAACTACCCCGAGAACGCTTTGTGAAAGTTTCTGTGGCCCGAGCGCCACCGCGGTCCGCTTAATACTCCGAGACCCGGCCGTTCGCCACCGCGCCATGCCGGCACTCCTTTTCCTCTTTTCACCATCGTTTCCACCTTTTAACTTCGTCGCTTAATTCGCACGATCCTGGCCTCCTCTTTCCCCTTTCGTCCCATCAAACGCGCCACCGCCATCACCGTCACTCTCCCCTTTCCCAGAGGGAAACAACATCCGCCCCGCGCGATCCGCTCTTTCTCTTTCTTTCTTTCTTTCTTTCTTTCTTTCTTTCTTTCTTTCTTTCTTTCTTTCTTTCTTTCTTTCTTCCTTCTTTCCTTTTTTTCCCTCTCTCTTCACCGCCTGTTTGACGCTCGAACCACTGGCCCATATCAAGCCTCGTTCGGAGACTTGTTATTTATTCCGTGAACGGGGACGCGCCCGGCAGACTTTCGGTACGTCGCCGTGACGAGACCCGGAAATTTATGTGTTTCTCGAAATTACCACGTCGGAGAAGATAAAACGCCACGCTGCTTCCGAACTTTACGATTCACCAATGTCCGGCCGTACTTTTACGAAAGATTAGAATTTCACTGTCGGAATACTTCGTGTCATCTTCGTTTGGCGAAAATTTGTGAGAATTGAGCGACGGAGAACGTTCTCGTACGTTCGATAAGCCCGCAAGTGCCGACCAGAAGTTTGAGCAACGAACTCGTCGGAACAGGCCAACAATCGGTGACAGAAGTTAGTCGCGCGCGCCGGTGTATCTGACCGTGACATAAATCACTCGTGATCCATGCGTAGCACGCCGGAAAAATATATCGCGAATGCGCGCGTTTATCGCGGCAACGTGAGCAGGCGGTATTACGTTTTCGAAAGTTATAACACGCCACCGCTATTTATCGTCGCCAGTGGGACACTTTTTTCTCTTCAAGGACAGCGGTTTTTTCCTCTTCCGCGCCGTGATTCTCGGCTAGAAGCAAGGTAATCCCTTCTTCCCGGTACAGTATCCAGCTAGCAGCGACGTTCGATAGCGAAACGTTTCCGCCACCTCGACCGCTTCTCTTTCTCCAGTCTCTTTCGTTTCAAATATTTGGTCGGGATATATACCAAGCCCGTTCCCTCCTACTTTGTACTTTCCAGATTTTCCTCGGTGGACCATGATAAAGAGAAGCAGGGGGCCTGGCAGTTCGTGCCGTCAATTCCCATTGGCTTTCTCTTTCGTGCACCGTCCACTCGACAAACACGCTGTGAGAATACTTCGGCCGTTCGCGCGCCGCTACGCCCATGCTCTTCGACTTACCATTTGGTTTCGACCTCTGTCGAGATGCAAAATACCCCTCTACTTCCCCCCTCCCCCTTCGCTCCCCCTCCTCGCCCTTTCAGCGTCCAACACCGACGAAGAACCGCCGTGAACCGTGGAAGCAAAGCCCGGAGGAATCTCGCGCGAACGTTTTACCAAGAATCACGCGAAACATCGTTTTAGAGCATCAACGAACGAAAGCTCTAACAAAGTCGTTCGATAACCATTGCCGAAACTTGTTTCGCGTTACGAACGCGTCTACGAGACCGGGCACTCGATTTCATTTCTTACGGATCAACAAACTTTGAGATTCCCGGTTTTTTTGCACTGGATCCTTTGGTTGAACGATTCAATTTGCCGAAACGAGACCTTGTCGAACTTCTTAAGGTCGACTTGCCCGATTATCCAGCTGTGACGCGTCCCGTCCCTTATCTTCGCGATCGTCGCTAACGCGAGCTAGCCAAAAGCGTTGTTTCGATAAAAGAAGAAGGAGGAGTTTTGGCGTTGGGAGTTTCGGTCCTCCAGCCCTCTAACGGGTTTCATAAATTTCCAGCGCTGCAAAAATACTGCAATTTTCCTCGAGATTCGATAGACGGCGATGTGACGTTCGTTGCGCGAAAAGTGCCGTGGAAGCGTAGCGGCACTAGGCCGCAGAGAACGACTCTCTTTCCAACGGTTTCGTCGGCACATAGCATAGCATCGCTGAAACGCCGTTTATGAGAGAAAACGGCGAAACACAAGCAAGGCCGCGATAAAGCGTAAATGTTGACAGGCCTAATGGACAATCGGTATCCCTACGGTGCTTCCGCCAAATACTCGTAAGAAGGCGTACGTGACCGTGGCCACGATCGCCGACGCATAACGAACACGTGCGTGGTGGGGATATCGAAAGATGACAAAAGGGAAGAAAGCCGATTAAGAGACGAATGGTGATCGAACGGTTGTCAGCAAGCAGTCGTCCGCAGGAATCGCGAGTCGAGAGTTGTAAAGAAGCCGCTAGTCGAGTTAATAAACGCACTGTTAAATAAAACGCCAAGTATTCCTTTGGCACCCTATACCTCACGTCCTACACCTCGGAAGTGACGGTTCAGTTCAAAAACTACTCCGTAACAAATACTTTGCAAACAATTTTGTTCGTTCGAAAAATAAATGAGAAAGTCGTCGAAAGGGGTCGTTAACGCTATCTAATACTGAAAAAATAAGAGGAAAAAACGGAGAAGAAAGAAAAAGCGAGAAAATAAAATAGGCAGGATCCGTTCGACGCGTATTTCGTGTATTTTCATCGTTAATTACGCAAGAAATTCTCGTCTTCTCCACTAGAGGGAAATCGAAACGAATCGGTCGATTCGCGACACTCTCGAAATCTCGGTTGGTTGAAAAATCCTGGGCAGGTAATGGCGACGTGGCGACAGAGTGACTCGATAAATCGTTTCGGGATCGGACGGGAAGAGCAACGCCTATGACGAACGATCCAAGAGGTCTTGTTTCCCTCTGCTGGCGGCTATCACGGAGCGTCGGGATAGACAATGATAAGAAAGAATAGCCTTGGGTAAGCGCAAGGACACACCGGGGCTGTAAATTCCCTCGGCGAATTGCTTCTCTATCTATTTCTTCTCTCTCTCTCTCTCTCTGTATTTCTTCCATTTGTTGCCACGGTAAATCGTTTCGTCGTATTCGCTCGACGAGTAGGAACGTCTTCCCATCGGCTCGATGCGGATTTAATTGCGACGGAGATCGCGAAACGTCACCCTCGGCTGACGCCGTTGCCTCGTTATTTCCAATAGAAATCTGTTCCAATTTCGCTATTCTCTATTCGCTAGTTAAGCTTCTGTTCCCCTGCAAACGTTTTCAATTCTCTCAAATAGCTCCACTTGATAATTTATCGGTACATAGTAGTAGCAGTAGTAGCAGTAGTATATTCAGTAGTTTTAGTCACCGTTGAGTCAACTTGTACGAGGATCAAGTAGCGCGAAGAAAATATTTAAGTCGTTGGTTTTATTGCAAATAATTTATAGATTAATTAGATGTCCCATCGAAAAGCAGAAAGAGAAACTCGAGAAACTCGAGAAACGAGAGAGTTTGGTGCTGGCATAATTCTAAAATGTCATTATTTTCCCTTCAATATTTATTCTACGTGAGCATCCTCCAAGTAAACAATACTTAATAATACCCAATAGCCAAGTATACGATAAAAGTGTTCGGTCTCCCTCGATCTCCTTTTTCTTGTCACCCATCTTCTTCTTCGCTTTCCCGTTTTCCCAGGTAAACGTTGTTCCCATGGCCCTATCAGCTTCCCGCGTCTCTTTCGACGTTTGACAAATGTTCGTCGTCGACGAGACGTCGAATTCGCCCGGGACATCGCAAAGGGAAGCGCGCACTCGATTCACCGGTGGATCGATATCGATCGCGAGGAAGCCGTACCTCGACGCGAATGCGTCCAGGGATTTCGAAGCCGTGGCAGCGTGCATGCGCGAAATGCCCTTATGACGCCTTTAAAAACCGACTATGAATCGAGGCTAGAGTTATGGAGGCCGCGTCTTAGCTTCGATCCATCGATCGATCTTCCTTAACGGCTGGCGGACTCCCGTTTCACCACAGCCTCGAGATTTATTTGCGTTCCCTCTCCAAACGTGAAAAACGAACATCGGAATACGTGCTTGTAGCCCGGCCAGAGTTCAATTAGTCGCCTTGAAAGCCGGCTAATTCCCATTCCACGGTTTCTTTACCGTATTGCGCGATCTCAGAACGATCGCGCAAGTTGCGTATCGCCATCGTAACCGTTTTCAACGCGCCACAGCTTCCACCCTAGACTCCGGGCATCTCGTTGAAAATCTCATACCGCAAGAATGAAAAACTTTCACACCGTTAAACGAGTCGGTTAGGACTACGGGGGTGCGTGCGCGCGCGAGCTTGACCAAGTCAGCCGTGCAGTTATCCAACTTAGCGAGTAACTTTACAGAACCGGACTCGTGCGGAGCAGTGTGCAAAGTTCAAGAACAGGGAACTTTTAACTCTTGAACCTAAACAGAGTGTATTTGAGGATCGGAGTATCGAAGTTGACATTTAATACCGTGCATCTCTTATCAAAATTTCCCAAATCGCTCTAAGAAGAGATCATTTTCATTTTAATGTGATCGAATCGAGTTTATCGAACGGATCGAATAGCCTCGCCGGCTACGATGATAAACGCATACAAAGCCGTGTAACAACGGTCTGGAAATTTTTATGGCGCGTGTTTCTATGGACGCGCTGTTTAAATAATCGCCGGGCTCGTCTCGAACGGCCGGGAAATCCGCTCGAATGGCCACGCCATCCACGAGGCGTGATTGATTTCCCCGGGACTCGATACCTTTTCGAGAATCCGGTTATTCCGTTCGTTGCTCGTCCGGTGACTCCGGGAATCGAGAACAGAAAAGGACACGAAATTGATTTCGTCCGGCTCCCTCGACCGATTCTCTTCGACGCTTTTAGATCCCGTTAGAAGCAGGAACCGAACGATCGAGCGTGCTTTGACTCGTGCAGCGCGACCGAAACACGAGCTCGAGCTCCGCTGACGCGACCACCGGCATTAGAGGACGAAACAGGGGAAATTAAGTTCATTGGGTTTCTAAGTGCGCGGCCCAACTTTATTCATAACGGTTTATCCGGCTTAACGGGGGTTAGTGGTATTACTTTGATATCGGGATTATCTGAATCTGACCATGTGGATTTAGTGGAGCGCAGTCATTACGCAGCAGCGGCTTCTGCAACCGAGAATGCCCAAACAGAGGTAAAATTGGTCGGATTTGAAAAAAATCTTTAAAAGATAGGCGTTCGACGGGGAATGGTTGCTTAAAAAGGCAGAGCAGAAGCAGAGTGCTCTCTCCTGCTGCTGCGGGCTGCATCGGGAAGCAGCAAAGCGGAACGTTTCTCCGGTCCGTCGGCTTTCCTTAACCCGCAGGTAACATTGGTATCGCGCGCATTCGAAACGTCGAGGAGATGGTCGGGGTCCGATAATATCGTCGGCGCACGGCTATGCTTTTCACGGGAGAGCTGCCCGGATAGAAATACGCGCGGCATGCAAACACGGCCGGACATAGAAAGGCAAGAGGGACAAGGACGAATCCCTGCAAGTGAGAAGGGGTCGACGGTCGGGCGAAAAAGAGAGGAGCCAAGAAGGAAGAGATGGAAGTAACGCTGCAACGCGCTCTCCCAATTTCCGAACCTTTCAAAAGCGACGTGGATTTATGGGTGTTGCGAAGTAACGAGATTCCTCTCTTAGACGAGGTTCGTGGGTGCGCGTGGCCCGTCCGTTGCAAGGGAATACCGTGTCGGCGGGTAAACTTAATAACCGAAGGCCAGACGCGGGATTCACCCCGTCTACGGCCCTCGACCAGCACGTTAAGTATCTTTTAAGTATCTCGAATGCCCCTCTTGCTGCGATAGAATCCAGCCGGCGCCGAGCAACTGCTGATTTTATGCGTTATTAACCTTCTGACCGATCTTCTGGCCCGTTTGTTACGACTACCTCGCCGCCGATGATGCTCCACGTACCCGTTTACGCGGCCAAGAGGAAGATGCGTGCCTCCGGAGAGGATACTACGTGTCAATCTCGTCAATTTTCACCGAGCCTCGTGGCGTTCCTCCGCTCGCGCCGATACCGGAGACGAAAAAAGTCTCTGACGAGGAACGAACGGAATCGTTGCCAAAATTAGGTTACCGCCGGAAACTTTAGCCGTCCTTTCTGCACTTCTCCGCTGTTCGCAACAGTCTCCGCCCGCGTCGATCCATCACCGGCTCCTCGATCCATTTCCTTTCTTATTAACTGGATTCGCGTTTTTGCCAAGCAAAGCAGCCACCACGATAAATCCCGACAAACCAGATGTCCATAAAAGGGTACGAGGCTGGCGATAAATCGTTTTTATCGTCGGGCGAATTATTGGGCGGGTACGAGTATGGCCAATTGTGAACCAGCCGCGTAATTCCGGTGATATCGAAACGCATCACTTCCGACGGCTCCCATTCGCCACTCGTCTGGCCGCTAATGCCGCGATTTGCACCGCTTTAAACGTCGGGCCGGCCGGCTAGCGTATATCACAAGCATGTGACTAATTTTCTCTATGCACGCGCAAATGCGAGCCGTTAACGCGCGACACGCCACTCCGAATCGAAGAAACTCGTACTCGTTCAACCGTTTACCGCGATAATCGTGTGTCGCGTTTCAAACCGTATTTCAGCCGGCTTCGTGATATTAACGTTCGCGCGATTCCAAGATCCAAGAGAGACTAAAAGCCACGTCCACGGTATCCAAGTTGTGACGATAAAGATGAAATTCTGGGCCACCTTAGCGTTCGAATGCACCACGAAATGGAGACACGTTTGACCGGGCAGTTGGTATCAATGCCAAGGAAATATTCGTCAGTTGACTCTTGTTTGTCGGATGCGTGAAACGTCTCGACCAACTCGATCGCATTCGATTCCCGTGCAGTTTTACGTTCACGTTTACGTTTCACGCACGGAGTAGGAACGTGCGACGAGGGCAAGTTGTTCGCGTTAATTTCCGCTTAGATATTGGCTAAACGCTAGTTCGCCGTTTGGAAATTTTGCAGAAAAACAAAGGACAAGCGGCGACTACCCGGACGTAGTTCAGAGGGTGGTCTCGTGGCAACAATGTACCGCGGCTATTAGCTATTACGCCTACCAGCGATTAACAATTACGTCGGCTAATAATTAACAAAGTTTTAACGAACTGCCGTTAAATCGCGCGGTAGCTACGACGCGAGAATGCTGCGGGTTAATCGCGGGTAGAACTGAAGCGTTGCTCCCGAAGCGTATCCACCGGATTGCCGGACGTACAGAAGCGTCGATCAATGTTCGAAGAACGTGCAAAACGGAAAGACGGACAGCGTGAAGAAACGAGAGAAAGAGGGAGAAACGGGTGGATCGGTGGAAGTAATTTTCGGCGTACTTGATAGGACAGGGAAATATTTCACTCGACCCTGATCGCGCGACAGAGCGAACGCGTGCATACCTCTTCGCGCCACCCCCCGAACGTTCAACAAATTCAGCCACGATCGTTTCTCCGCCACGAATAGGTACGTTTCTGGAACGTGAAAATTTCTATCGCGCAGATTCAGCCTGTCGCTGATTGTGCCGCGATTCAGAGCCGATAAGGTGTAGGGCCGAATGGAATCGTTTTATTGCCAACGGAGCATCAAAGATCTCGAAAAACTATACAGTCGGGCTCGGTCGAATCGAAACTCCAGAGGACACGGCACACAAGGGAATTCCGCGTTACCGTTTGGATAAAAAGAGGAGACGAAGATAGGAAGGGATAGGGCACTGCGTATGAGGCGTACGAGCGAAACGAGTAACGCCGTTTAAATCAAGAAGATCTTCTTGGAACAACCGATACTCGGTAGGAATAGCGGTTAGTCGATCGAAGGGCAAGGAGCTTGCGACGAGTCTCGACGAGTTTAGGGTATGGCCATGCATACGTGAATCTTTCAGGATCTTCGATACGCTTCGTGGGGATATACGTCGCTGGAAAGAGAGCAGCCGCTCGTGGGTAGACTCGTTTTAAGAGAAGCGAACGAGACGGAACGAAACGGGTCGAAACTAATGCGGAAATGGAAAATGAATTTGATACGTTTAATTCGAGCGTGGCGTTCGTTGACTGCGAAAACGCTCGTGCCCTGATTTCCCCCCAAGCCAATAATATACGACTGTTTGTAGTAGCGCTTTTGGTAAATTTTTATCGTATCAGAGAGAGAGAGAGAGAGAGAGAGAGAGAGAGAGAGAGAGAGAGAGAGAGAGAGAGGGAGAGAGGGAGAGAGGGAGAGAGGGGAGAATATCGCAAACAGTCGAACTCTTATCGGATTTTCAATGAGCTTTACCGTATCCGAATCGCGAATACTTTTTTAGTTTACGAGCTCTCGATCGATAAGTTAAATTAAAGCTTCACGGAACTCGATTTTCCTCCTCGCGTACGCATAACAGGGAAGCATAAACAGATTAAATCGCGCTTTTCCAAAACATCGACGCTCCGATAGCCCCGCGAATTATGCAGAAAGCCATTATACGTAGCTTATTGGAAATGCCGGTACTCCGGTCCATCGTGAATAATTGCTGCTTCCCGACCTGTCAAATAAAAACAAATACACGCTATCTCGTTGTATTTTCAAACTGTCGCCAACATTTTTGCAACGGAGGCGTGCAGACGTGTTTATTCGGCAATGGGAAAGAGACGAAACGGCACGCAAGGAGAACGCGATTAAAATCATACGCGTGCAGGCGATCGATTTGCCGCGTATCGGCAGCAAAAACATGCAGCAACGGAATTAAAAAGTTTGTCGGCACCACGGTAAAAATTGAAAAATATATTCGCTACGGCGCAGGATCGAAAATTCACGATGCAAATTAACAATCCTTGCGGGCGTATAGACAGCGTGTAACGAACGAGCTCGAACTCGGCCGATTTAAAGAACAACTCTCCGCAGATATATCCACACCATATATTCCATCTCCGCGGAAATGAAACGTAGATTGGATGCATGGCAAATGAATCGCGTTCGCCGAGTCTTGCCAGTGACAAATGGTCATAAATATTTTGAAAAGCTACGTTCCGCGTGCAACTCGATTTTTAAATGGAACCAAGCGTTCAATTACGAAATGCGTTTACTTCCAGCTACTTTCGCTTGAACTTTATCGTGGCCCCGGTCGAACAGGGTCGGTCGATTCCTTTCAGCGGCCTTTCAGCGACCTTTCAGCGGCTTTTCAGCGGCCGTTCAACGACCGTGTACGATTCTGTCCTTTGAAATCCGCCGAAAGCCGGACCCACGGACATGCTCGCTTCTCCGTTAAATCTAAAAACCAGTTTAATTGCGGCGAGTCGACGAACAGTTAATTGCCGTTTATCCGAATCTCGTCCGGTCAGATTCCGGGCGAAATGCCACTCGTTTGGTATTCTCCCGTTTGCCTTTCGCCTCAACGAGCCTGACGCTACACCAAACCGGCCGAAACGTTCCGGCATCGAAGGGAATTGGAAGCAGCAGGGGTCGCAAACGAGGACGAAACGAGGCTATCGTGACACGTAGAGTCGCGAAACGTAGTTATATGTGGTCAAGCCGTGGCTAACGAGAATTCCTCTTCGTATCGTTAAGAAATGAAAACTCGTTGTATCCGTTTCTTCGACGAGTCCTTCGCTGCGTCCTACCCTTCCTGGACCGATCTCCATCAAAATTCTCGCCTTTCCGTTATAGAGAAGACAAATTTGCTCGTCGGCATAATTTTAAGTACTCTGAGAAACTTGTTCATTTTCTATTCTCTTTCTTCAGAGCTGAGCTTTCCTCTCTCAGAGAGAGAGAGAGAGAGAGAGATAGAGATAGAGAGAGAGAGAGAGAGAGAGAGAGAGAGCGAGAGCGAGAAAGAGAGAGAGAGAGAGACAGACAGACAGACAGACAGACTGATAGACAGACAGACTGACAGAACTCCTTCGAATAAACATCGTTTCTGCCGCTTCTCCTTCCTTTCAAACCTCTGTCGTTGACGTCTCTTTCTCTCCCCGTCAAATCGAACAGCTACTATGTCGCGATTTAATTTACCCCGGCTTTCTCTTTCGTTGCTAGCTCTCCGCCGACTTTCCTATCCTCTCCTGTACACGTGAGTTTAAATAGATACTCTACGTAAAATCTAGCGTGAATAGTCGGCAACCTCGCGTGATCGCCATCGAACGGTCCCAATTTACTTTCGTTTGTTTCACCTTGCTAATTATAGATGCGAGTGATGAATCGGCGACGGTGTATCGCCGGCGCTGGATCTCGCGAACGAAGCCAAGATCGGCGAAAAGTGTGGCGATTAACGCTTCGCCAAGCACGAAACCAATTTTCGAAAAGAGGAGTTATTTAATTAAAGCAATTTATTCGAGTTTCGGCCGATACACTGGACGGCGCAACTTTCGTTTCTTGCTACTCGTTTTTCCCCCTGTCCCTTTCCCATCCACGCTCCGGAGAAACTGCAATATCCACGGCCGCTGGCGGTCAGCCAATTTCCGCGATAAGCTTTTAATTATTATCTCGAAACTAGGTAAGCTCGTACGCTGACCGAATAGGTCGCGGTCCGTGGAAACGTCGAAAGCCTTTCCATTCCGCTATAGAACGCCACCGTTCGTCCTACTTTGCCCGACCTTTTGTCGCGCGTCAATCACTTACCTTTCCCGCGCGGACACCACTACACCGGATTTCACGCGACATTACTTACTCACCACGAAACTTCGTCACAAAGCTCGGCATTTTCAAACGTTTCAACCTACGAGATAGAAAGTACAGAATGCGAATAACCATCGATGCTAGATTAATTGTAGGAATCGAGCGATCTTGCGAAATACAAAATCGCGTGGAAAAGAGTCGTATCTCTTTCATCTTTTCGCGACAATCTCTCGAAACCGGATGAAAAAAGTTATCTATAGGAAATACCTCGAGGAGGGTGCAAAGCGAAGTAACGAGAAGCAAGTTTCTGCCTCTTTCGCTCGTTCCCTTTCTCCAGGGGCTGTTCTTTATCGAGCAAAGATTGGACATCGCGGTTCCCGACGATCGAGACGTGTTACCCGCAAGTTCCGGCTGCAGCGGCGACGACGACGACGACGACAACGACGACGACGACATATTCCTGTTCGCGGTGAGAAACACGGCCGCAGGGTTACGAAAAGGGGTTCGTGCACGGCTTACGTCACAACTTTCCACTAGAAGTTGTTCGCGCGTGGTGCCCGCTTCGTTGCTCGCGTATGTTTCTTCTCCCCGATCGACGGCCAACTCGTGCTCCAATCGCGATGCAAGATAAGACAAACTAATCTATCTACAGATAATAGTAAATTGAAATTGTTGCCGTGTAAACGTTCAAAACTCGAATATCGGTAAATAAAATAAATACATATCGAGTATCGTAGCTCCGCGATCTGATGACAGGATGGACGCTGGATTCGAGTAAAAACGTTTCGTCGAATAAACGGCATTTCTGTGAAACAAGTTTATTAACGAATTAACGACACACAGACGCGAAACGACAATCTCTCACCTTGAAACCAAAGATGCATCTTGCTGAATTTCCATTATAACCCGTACTTGCTTAAAAAAGATTAAAATAGAAACCATCATTCGACAATCTTGTATTCGATTTTCCATTATTTTCAAGTATATCGAAAATAATGTATTCTTGGCACAGTTGCTAAGATTCCGTACGTAAATTCGATCCATCTTTATTAAATTAAAGCGCGGCTTCATCGTGACCGCGGGCTCGCAATTTGCAACGCGACGGCCTTATCCTATCGCTTTTCTCATTAATACAACGTCGAGAACGGAAACTCCGTTATCTGACTCTCGGAGCAAGTACAAATTGCAGGTCCGGCTCGATAATCATGGTTATACAATGCAAAAGATCGTGTCGGGACGGAAGCAACGATCGGTGCAACGTATCGCTATCCCACGTTAAATACCGTTAAACCGACCACGCGATTTCGCTGTGTTTACCGTTTTGTTTCTTCCCTCTAACGTCAATCACCGTGGACCAATAATTTTGAAACGGCCTATGCGTTTCTATCGGGCCACGCGAACCTGATTGCTCACCCTCTAACTGACTAACTAATAGCTGACTGAGGTATCGGTTCAACTGAAACCCTAATTGCTTCTGAGACTGATTAACCGATTCCGGGCCTGGCGCTAGAATCGTGATTGCTTCCCAAGTGCTTGACATTTCGTAGATGACTGGCCACTGACGATTGGCTCGCTGATTGACTGTCTCTGAGGATTAAGCCACAGTAGTGCGATCTCTCTTTCGCAGCACTAATTTCGCTTCTGGAACGTTTCTCTCGATCATGTCTTTTTTCTCATCTTTTTTTCTCTTTTTTTTCTTTTTTATTCGAAAGTAGCGAAATATGAGAAATACGAACGATTCGGTTCCGCCGAAGAGGTAGTCCGAGATACCGGAATCGATCGATCCATCAAAACTATCAGCTACTCCGAGCGATGAGTCTATCGACGTGACACGACGCTACGCCCAAAGTTAACACGAATGAGAAAGTTAATGGTCGAAAGGAGTTGCGTCATTTTCCTTAGATCGAGTCGAGAGAGGGATCGATGGAAAAGAAAGAAAGCCGAAACGGTGGTTGAGCGACGTAAAAATAACGAAGGCGAAAAGCGTCGCGCGTTATCGGTCGTATCGATGACCGGTTAAAATAAGCAGGGAAATTTGAACGAGCCACGAGGAAAATAACCAGAGCGAACGATTCTTTCTTCTACGAGGCTGACAGAGCTTTCTCGCGTCGGTGTTCAATTACCGATGAAAACACGCTTTTCCGCAGAATTTCCTGCTCGCCGTTGGCTATTCTCGAAAGGACCACTATCTCCTTTGGTAGGTGACGACGCTTTCAAAGCGCTGCGATGCCGTGTTTGTCACGCAACCGGTCCCTCCGCGGCGTTTGCCTCGCATAAAGATCGTCCCTACCTTGGACAGGGCGACGCTGAAAAGGGAGCGGAAAAAGAAGACGGAGAAGCGTTTTCTCCGGTGGGTCTTGCGCAAACAGTCGAGTCGACACCGGCTAATTACGGACGGTGGTCGAGACACGACGGCCGACAGGTTAATTACGCGGCTACGCTTTTATGTTTTTCGACGGTGATCGAACGCGACGGATTTTTACGAGATTGCTTTATGCGCCGGAATGCTCTCGAATGCCCCGGTTCGGCAAAGAAGAGGCGCGCGCGTGCACACACACAATCTCTACGGCAAGTAAACTCCGTCTCGAGGATTTTCCGACGGTATCCAAGTATTCTCGAAAGCGCGCCACACGTATTCTTTGCCACAGAGATTTTTAAAGAGGTTAACGTTTCGGTCGTTCCGCTTTTACCTGTGACTCTGGCTTACGCAGTACCCGGAAATTGCCAGCCAGCCGCATTCCTTCCGGCGCGATTGTCGCTTACGAGAGAAACGCTTCTCGAATATCGTGTCTGTTCCGATGTAAGGAAATCGGGGAAGGATGTCAAAGTCGGTTTAAACGTTTGCATATTCGAATAAAAGACCGTGCCGGCACACGGCGACCGTTGTTCGGAATTTCCAAGCTACTTAAACCCACGAAACTTCCATGACGTTGGAACGTTGCTGCCGAAATTGCACCAGAGGGCTATTCGAACTATCGTAAAGCGATTAACACAACGTCCGCTCGATTAAAAGCGTACCGCTCGCGGCGTCGTCGTTTCGGTGGCTGCAAGCTAATCTCTCAGACTTGACTCTCTCTCTAACGGACTTGGCGATTCGGCGGACGATGGCGGAACTCCCGTGAAACGCATTGAAACGAAACGACGAAACGTCTAATCAAACGAGTTTGATGAAATGAAACGCGTTGCCGATCGTCCAACATCGGATCGTGTACCGTCCTCGAATTTCCTCGAAACGACTTTAACGGAAAATTAATTCCGCCTGGTATTCTCGTTTTCTCGTATGACGGATCGCGCGGCGAATAAATCGCCATGGGCATGTCGCGTTTGCTCAAATCTCGCTGATTTATCACGTTGCTCGCTATAATTTCGTCCGTTCAAACATTCAGCGGCCTTACAGCCTTACAAACGTACACGCTCGAGTTTGCGCAGTCGTGCGACAGGTGACCCCTGTCTACTGACAAACCCTACGTCGATTGTTCCGGCGGTGTTGGTAATTTTAAACAACGCGTAACAACGTGTCGCTAACGCAGATATTTGAAAACCGAGTTTCTCCGCCTCTTCCGAGTTCGTTCGAAATTATTCGACAAGCTGTTGGCACCGCGGATGCTAACCGCGCGTTTTTTTCGAAGGGAGAATTCACCAGCACCGTCAGTACGAAGAGCGTATCAGGAAACGGAAGGCGAGGCGAAACGGGCGCAATAAACGGACTAAAAATCGTGAATGGCGCTGGAACGAGAATCGTTTCGTTGAATCACGTTGCCAAGCAAAAAATTTTGTCAGCGATATGGCCTTTGTTTCGAGCGGCGATAATTCAACGCGTTCATACGGAAGCACTGAGCGTACAAGCGTGGAACGTCCTGCCTTATGGCCATTTTCTTCTTGTACGCCGCGCCGGTAGAAACAAAACGCCGGAAAGGTTCAAACGGTTCTGAATTCCCGGCGAAAATGCGGCTATCCACGCGTTACGAGAACTACGGTAAGTACGTAATTATTCACGAGCGTTCTTCAAAATTTGTGCAAACCCTTTTTTGTACGAACGACGAATTAATCGAGGGAGGGGGGAGGCGGACGAGGGCGAAAAAGACGGGAGAGAGAGAGAGGGGGGGAGGGAGGGAACAGAAGCTACCGCGAAATAGAAATCGCGAAAGGATCGTAATCAGTTTTTGTCTCTTCTTCGATGAGGGATTTGTTTGGCGAGAAAACATGGAAAACGAAAATTACAAACGAACGGAAGGAAGGACAGAAGAGAGAACGAGGTGATTGTTGGTGAAAATTGAATTTTTGAAATAAATTGTTCGTAAGTCTCGAGGCTGGGAAACGGAACGAATCGTTTCAAAGAATCCGATGGAATATTCCGCGAATAAAGCACGCGAGAGAGTATTGTTCGCCGACATCCGATCGAACCCTTACAATTTCCCGGAGCCTTTAAACTCCCCGAGGACGCTCGCTGCGTATGGGCGTATCGGCCCCCATTGTTTCGCCAACAGGAAATCACGAGCTAATGCGAACGGCTCCTGGCGAAAATTCGAGGAACATTTCCGAATGAAAATTTTGGCGTGGCATCTCGAAGCCCCTCTCGTGACACGACCAACTTTCGAATTACCGTTTATTCGTCTGGGCCTCGTTCGTCTGGGCCGACTGCAACTCGCTCGCCACGCTTTCTCTCACCGCGAAGAGCCCTACCCGAATACTCCTCCGATCCGATTGCCGCTTGTTTCTGTCCAAATACGTAATTCGCAGTGTTTCTCAATCGACCCAACTTCCGACGGCCGTATGTTTGCAAAACGACGGTTTTATCGTGCTTCGCCCACGAAAGTTACAAAACTATCGGCTATCATCTGTCTTTTAGGGATTCCTCTCTTTTTTCTCGCTTTCGAATCGATTGTTCTTTTATTCGTTGCCACGGCAACGTTTGATACACGACTGCATAGTAAATGACTGGTATTTCGCGAGGAATAAACATTTTTTTTTTGCTTCTTTTTTTTTATCCCAAATAAATTACACTAGAACCGGCCGGGTTAACGCGGCTCGATCGATAAACCGAAAAGTTGCGCTTAAACCGACAAAACCGACAGCTGTAATTCAAGATGAAACGTAAATCAATTTTTGCAAACGTGTATTTGTAATGGCAATCGTAATTGTAAATCGCGACTGTAAATCAACTCGTATCTATAACGGTCGAACGATCGATTTTCAGATTAAAAAAATATCATTTCCAGGGACATCTTCTCGTTCGCATTCGACGCTGTGGGGATGTTGTTTGACTGGCAATTACGGTAACAATCGATCCCTCGAGAGTGATATTTTCTTTCCAATTATAGCTTTCTTCGTGATGGGTCTTAATTCTTCGCAACAGCCGTTCATTGGGTCAAAGAAGCATTTCGTTTCGCGACCGTAACTGTCCTGTCCGTCCTTTTACTCGATGCGACATCTTTCTCTACTGATCCTATTTTCACTCTGAACGCCACGCCGCTACCACCTTAGTGGAGCCATCGTCCGCAACTGCTTTCCTTTTAACGGGGACGAGCATCTTCCGCTAATGCGGCCGCTGTAAATAACACAGCGCTCTCTACTTTCCTGTTTTGCCAGACTCTTTACCAAAGAAGGATCACACGTTTCATAACGCAACGACGATCGCCGAACATTGAATATTCGTCTAGCTTTTTCTACGCAAATCTTTACGTAAACAGCGCCTACGGACAACGTAATTCCACTTTTCTACATATATATGGTAGCATGGAAATATCTACGTTCTTCGATCCTATCTTTTTATCGATACGATACGATACAACACGATACACACGATAAATGTATACAGTGATCGTGATCCAGTGAATCGTGAAACCGCGTGGCGTAACCTATTCTTTTGAAAGTTAATCCATTCGAAGTACGAGCGAGAAGCCAGGGTCGCGTGGCGGATTTTCGAGCTCGTTTAGCCGCTGTCTACGCGGAAATATAGCTGGATACGTTCGTTTGTTCCACTGACAAAAATCAATGAGCCGAGTTAGAGAGAGACGGACGACCGAATGGAAAGGAACGATCGGAGAGAGAGAGAGAGAGAGAGAGAGAGAGAGGTATGTATTTTCACTCTACGCCGACCACGTTACGGATTTACGAGCTTGTGCTTTCGACGTGGATAACGAATAGATATATCTAAATTAGGTGAACAGGGAGGGAACGATCGAACGTGAAAATAATTTCGGTTAAACCGGAGCACGAATTTGAATGGCCACTACCAGTCAATTGACCAAATTATTCGCGATCCCTTACGATACGAATTACCGTTCCAAATAAGAGGGCAAGAAATCTATGGCGATTTGATCGATTTTTGATTGTCGTACGGCTGTGTCACGTCGGCGGTTCTGTTCGAAAATACGGAAAAACAAGCAACAAACAAAGTAGGCAAAAAATCGCCCAATTGAAATTCGATAAGGACGATAATTTAGCGGTGCGTTTCGCGCGCTTCCGCCCCGATTATAGCTTTCGTTTGATAGCGGTCGCGTGTAGGTGCGCGGAAATCGCTAGCTCGCGTTATCGGTTTATCGCGAGGAAAACAATAAACGATTGGATAATCGGGATAATCGATTCGACGCGTGTCCAAATAGATTGGCAAATGCTCGTATCGAATGCCGTGATCGATGTCGAATAGTAAAATCGAACGTCGGTATGCGCTGTTTTTTTTTTTTTTTTTTTCGAATAGTTAAGTATGCGAATAACGATGACGAATATGCGGCTCGACGTTCCAGCCATATGGAACAAAAGCGTTTTCAGTTATTTGAACGATCGTTGCTAACAAAGTGTCATGCAACCGATGGAGTTTGATCATCGAAAGAGCAAATTGGTTTGCGGAAAATCATCTATCATATTTTGACTAAGTAAGTTCATGAAGGAATTTTTAATCGGATGTCGAGATTCTTCCGATTTCGATTGGTATCGGAATATAAAAAGTATAATGAAATTTGCATTTTCATTCAGAATCGTCGCATCGTAACCCGATGAAAATAACGTCTAGTTTAAAGTATAAACAGAGCTAACGACACAGACTGCCGATTAATCGTATCGTAAATAGAAAACCGTTTGCGAATTCATCCGGTAAATGAGAAGTGGGCGTAAAACAATTGCTCGAAACGTAACTATCGCTGGTTGAAAAGATGTAATTTAAGCATAAAAGAGATCGGGCGAAACAGCGATGGAGAAAGGTTTGGCGCGTGATTCAAAACGGCAACGGAGGCTCGGAAAGATTTGCACCGCGATTCAGGGCAGTGCGCGAACCGTTCTCTCTCTCTCTCTCTCCCTCCCCCCTCCCTCTCTCTCTCTTTCTGTCCCGGTGTAATCCATTTTACGTTGGTTTGCGGTTCTTTGTCCCGTCACACATTCCGCACTCGCGTCGCTTTGCGCTGGGCCACGAAAAATATCGAAATACGTGGCCGGCCCCGCGTGGCCAACGAGCTCGTTGATGGCCTCGAACGATTAATCGTCCTCCGGAAAGCTAATGAACGAACGACATAGACGTCCCGAGCGAAACTGGTTACACCCAATCACGCGGCTACTTCGTCACTCGCGCGTTTCCGTCATATTTTATCGGCTGTCCGATATTCCTTTCGCCACCGGGATCATTCGATTTTAAGCTTTCGTTCGATCAGTCGATCGCCGAACGTCGATCGCGCGACTACACGGATCGGATGACGGTTTTCGCAGAGCTCGTTCATGGTGCCGTTTGTTCAACGATTACTCGATCGATAGTTTCAAACGAGGAGAAACTTTGTTCGCGTTAAGTTTGAGACGAAAATTGATTTCTACGAGCGTGGTCGAGCTGGGTTAAAACGAGAGCAGAGTATCGTAGTTCGCGGATCAAGAAGTAGGAAAGTCATATCCGTTTATCAACCGTGCACGACCACTGAACGTAGAATCTTCCTGTCGGATTGGTTATTTTCATCGTTCGATTACAGAGCGGTGAGAGATCGATACAGAACAAGCGATACTCGCGAACAATATTGTCCGATGAAATTCCTGTCGTATCCGAGGTCTTGAGAAAACAAAATTCGCGACGCGTTCCAGCAAGAGGGACAAGGTTTCTATTTGTTACGTTCGAAATCCAATTTATACGAGAAACCGAGAGACCGATTTCTTCAAATTCAATCTCGAAATCTTCATCGTGTTGCCCGCAGTACGTACGCAGCTGAGACACGTCTTCGCGATTCATCGTGTTCGCTTGGAATTAGTCGCTTTAACTTAGCGCCAAGCCTCGGCTTAAAGCTTCAGCGCCCTCTTGTGAAGCAGCTTAGAAAACTTTTCAATCCCAATGGATGCATTAGTCCAACACGGGATATCCATTGCTCGGTTCTTGAATAAAAT
Organism: Bombus breviceps; assembly: GCA_014825925.1. NCBI lineage: Eukaryota > Metazoa > Arthropoda > Insecta > Hymenoptera > Apidae > Bombus > Bombus breviceps. Next base: position 19,927,472 of record CM026185.1, read on the forward strand.
TCAACGAGTCACCGATAAATTTCTACGACCGTCAACTATATTAGGGCCCGAACATAATCTCAATCCAAAATTTATAAATATCCTACTACGCTATTTAGCCTATACGGTATATACGGTATATACGGTATATAAAGTGTATAAGGAGAAAGGTAAATCGACTAATTGTAGGAGCAGGTAGCAACGATCGAATATAAATAATTTAGAATCGTTCGAAATACAAATGACAAATTTGGTAGAAACGAACGATTTCGAACTGCGGTTACGCTACTTTCGTCCCGCTCGCTCTCGCCCTTCGATCGTTCCCTTCGGTCCGCGTTTTCCACTGCCAGCTCGCCGATCGAATCGCATTTATTTGCGCCTTCCGCGTTTCCATTCGACGCCATGTAATTCGAACGGATGTTTGATTTCGACATAAATCGAGCGTGAATCGTTCGCCGATCGGGACCACCCGTAGCGTATTTCATATCACCCGCTCGATTTCATTGCCTCGCTGGGAATCGAGTGGCTGCTCCGTTTGAGAAATTTTTTGCCACTGCTTCTCGGCAAAATATACCGTCGAGTACTGTTCTCGATTCTTAGGTTAAAGTTGTATCTCTGAACGCATATACACGGAACGCGACGATGTTCTAGAGCTTCTTCTAGCTTTGTACACCGTATTTCCTTCTTTCATGGATTCCATTCGTTTCTCGATCGTGAAAACCAACTTTTTACGATCCTGTCGTCGACCGCGCGATTAATCGACGGCTGCAAAGTTAATGAACAATGCCTCTCGGACAAAAGTGGTCGTTTCGATGGAGACCGATGGCGTCCATTTATTTCGACCAAGTTTCTCTCTCCCCCCCCCTTTCTCCATCTCTTCTTTCTGCTTCTCCTATTTCTCTTCAGCCTGATCTACCCGTCGTTGTCGAATCGTTCCTTTCGTCCACCATTTTACCGATTTCTCGGCCGCTTTCGTCGTTTATTCCGTTCGCTGCCCTCTCTATTCCTTTCTCACCGGACTTTGCCATCTCCTCTCGTTCCGCTGCATCACCGGTTGATTCTTCAATCCGCATGCATTACGAACGTTTGTCACATTCGCCAGCTCATATCAGTCGACCGCTGTCGCGCCAAAACCGTTTGTGCGACGCCGGCCAGATTGCGTTATCGATTTCCAATGCTTGTTCAGCGGTACGCTCTATCGCGGTTCATGGACACAAGTAGCTTCGTCGCTCGTACATCGCTGACTTTTAATGCTAACGCTTTTCAGCAATTTCTTGATTAGCTCTTTTCTAATTTCTATCCCCGCTCTTCACCACTTTTCCCACTTGTTCGATCCTCCTGATGGACTATTGTCGTCCCCCGGATCGGAACGGAACGCTACGACAAAGATCCGTTTCTCGAATCCCACGTTCCATCTACCGGCCGATCGAATACCGTCACAGTTTTCGCTTCGGTCTTTCGCGTACACTTGCATTATCTTTGCGATTTCATTCGGACAACGTAGCTCGAGACGGGAGTCTAACGTTCGCGATCTGTTTTCAATGGGAACCGATCGAAAGTTTCATCCAACGAACTTTATTTATCTGGGAAATATTTATACAGTCGGCGCAAGCATCGTTCGCCGGTAGCTGATTAATATAATTAGCGAGAAATAGATAAACGAAACGGAATACTTGGCGCGAGGTCGTTCCACGTCCAGAGGAAAATTACGGTACAGTGAATGACGGGGATTCGGCTTCCGATCACGAGGAGAAAACCCCGTATTCTCTGCACTCTGGTGACGAGTGACGCGGGCTTAACAGTAGGCGAGTCAATATTTCGCCGCCGTAATCTGGCTTAATTCGATCGAGGAGCTCGTCATCGTGGATTTTGCGGCAACGTCGATCGTTCGCTCGCCCCCACGCAAGGAAAATTATTTCGTCGCCAAAGGCGCTCCGAGCGAAAACAGATTAAGCGGTTTCCCGGGAACCACCAGCGAAAAGCGGTCGTTGCAGCGTTTCAGAAACTTAAATTGCCAAGTTGTTCGTGTTTTCATTCGCCGCGTTTCCTTTCACCGTTGCTTCTACTACTTTATTCCTCCTTTTCTCCGCGAATTACTTTGATAACTGCTTATTGTCGTTTCATTAATTCCGCCTCGTTGATTATCATCCTCCATTTGGAGCGACTTATTCCTTTCTATCACGCCTCTATCCTTTTCGTCGTTCTTTGCCGTATCTTCGCTGTCCGAAATACGTATTCTGTGCCAACGTTCAGATTCTGTTTCATCAAAGATGCCGATTATTCTCGACTGCGGCCGCTGCATGCACTCGGCCTAACGCCACCCTCCGACGTGTTCACATTACAACGCTCAACGTTCCGTACTTCCTCGATTCCTCTTCGTAGCGTTCGATTTTCTTACAGGCTGAGCGAATGAACATCCGATCGCTCCTAACGACGGAGAAGAAGAAAAATGCGAGGTGGTTGGAGCGGCTCGTACTTTAAACAGCGTGCCGTGCTCGATACCGCGATACCGGGATAATACGTATGGCCAACTGTTACCCGGCGACAGACATATCGCTGCCGAGTTGCCGTGCCTCGGAAAAAATCGGCGTCCATTAGTTTGCCGCCACTGAAAAATGTGCGGCGCCGCGACGAAACGGGCACGGCCGCCTTCTGAAAAAATGAATATTACGCGCGGATTTATGCGCTGGAGCGGACCGAAATAAAGGTGAACCAGCGTCGCGGGATGGAAAAACAGAAAAGGACGGCGCGTCGGCCAAACTGACCGGGCAACGAAACGGTGGAATCACGACTGTCCGCGAAAAACGCCAACGTCAAGTGTTAACGGGATTTCGCTTTCCCTCTCGCTTTCTACCTAGAACCGTACGTTTTACGGAAATCGAACGAGTCGAAGCTTGGAAAAGGGCTGCGAAATCACGAAATTTCTAGGCGCGTTTTGGAAATGCTTGCCGTCGTCGTTTCGAACAAGGGTGGACGCGAAACGACCTGGGGAACGCCAGTTACGAGCGAGATTCGCCCGACGGTTGGATACGCTGCTATTTAACTCGGTCCCTGAAAGTTTAAACTCCATTCGGCTACCTCGAAATGTATGTATTTTCCTTAGGGGGAGAGACCCTTCACGGAATGTGTTTCACAATGGACAACTGTTATTACGATAGGTTCCAGGCGGAATCTCGTTTGCCGAAAGTACAGAAAACTGTATCGGAGTAAAATTCACTCTCCGCTTTTTCTCCGCTTTTCATCAGCTATCGAGAGCCTCGTTCGAGCGAATGTTGTAATAGGGCGTTGTAATAGGTACGTATCGAAGAACACGTTGAACACGCATTGTCGGAAGATTACGCGGTATAAAAGTTGATTAGGTTAATGGACCGTTAGGCGGTGGCAAGAATCGAGAGAACTTATTAGGAACGCTTTTTTTTTCAGGTCTCTCGGTCCCTCTATCTTTTTCCAGCTGTACCCGACCGGCCGGCCGTGCGATGACGCACGACCCTCGCTGATTAACTATTCGATTTCCTCGTATCGGCGGCCGAATTTCAATTACCGCGTTGAACCATCGGTTTTTGTAAACAGGACAGGTGGTGGGGCGCGTTGCCCGGGGGGATGGCTTTTGTCGACCGCACATTTACGACGAGTATCGGCCATGTCCGTTGGCCCCGCTTCGAATCGTTCTTGTTTAACTTTTACGCTAATCTACTTACAATTACAGCCGGTGGATTTACACTGGAACGATATCGTCCCTTTGACGGTAACACGGTACGCGGTACTCGATACACGGTGGACTGTTTTTTACGATCGATCATCGGCCGAGTTCGATAGAACTTGATCTTTGACTGCATCGACCAGAGACGATATTCCTTCTAGAGATTAAAATTCCCTCTACGCCAAAAGGTGTTTAGAGAACGCGAAGCAACGTTCCGCTGATATCGTAATTTAGTAACTGTTTTCTCGATACACGGAAATTCTACGTCCGCCCTCTGCCGTTATTACAGAAGACATTTCGACCGGTTTGCGAGAAAACTCCAGTGAACCAGGCCGTTCTATGAACAACGAGCTTTCCAACTACGATTCGATTGTCGTACGAGCTTTGCCGTTCCGTCGGTTAATATCGTTCGAGTTGTTCGCAAATTTCTACCGTAAGCTCTGTATTCGATTGTAAGCGACGGAAAATGGAGAATCTTTGCCGAATTTATGTCTGTGCAATGCCAAACGAGCGTCGATCTTCCTTATTCGTTGCAGTCTAGGGGTAATGTTGTCGCACCGGTTAAAACACAGTTTCTGTATTCTCGTTGCGTGTAACGCCGTTGCTCGGTTAATTTTCCTCGCTGTCGTACTTAGGTTTCCGGAGCCGAAAGGATAACCGAAGTTCTCTTCATACCTGTTAATTCGATTCGGCGTACGAGTTGCTCGTAGTACGAGTACGTGGCGAGGATACGAGAAAGTTGGCCCCTCGTCGGCTCGCAGAATTCGCGAAACTTTTACTTACAAGAGATCGTTTCGTTTCCGCTTCCCTTTCGAAAAGTGACGTTGATCGTTGCACGTTCGAAACCTTCTTACGCTTTGATATGCCTTTTTCAGAGCTTTGTCGCGTCGAGAAATATGTACGCATACACGGTGTTTGGCCGTTCGTGGTCCGAGGAGAACGTCCAAAGGGAACAGAATGCACGCACCTAGGAGATGAGGCTAAAAAACTCCAGCTATAAAGTTTCACATTTTCATGCCTTCCGTTCTCTTCGGCAGCAAAGAGACGAACGAAACCGAAGATTAATCGTCGATGGAGAATCAAGCGGAAATTGCTTTCACTTCTGCCGATCAGAAGCGGACGATTTTCGGAGCAAATCAGAAAGCAGGAAACGCGTTCCCTTGGATCGGCCGGAAATCGTGCGACTATGCCGACTACGAGCTCGAGACCTGTGTTCGTTTAACCATAGAATGTTACGCTGAAAAGTCAGATCTTCACGATAACCCGTTGACAGCGAGAAATGTCTCGCGATTCGTCGATACCCCGAGCGCTTTTCTTCTTCCTAGAAATGTCAAATTCTTTGACGACTTCGCCACACCAATCTATGGAATCTATGGACCTACCGTTTGGAATAGCGCGCGTTCGAATCCTACATTCGTTCAGACCATTCGAGCAAATCGAAATAGTCAGCGACGGGACATTTGTCGTGAAGCTAATGGAACGAGTCTACGAAACAGTGTTTCTTATCGGTCCGGTTAGTTGCAAAGTAACACCGTTCGTACGTCGAAGATGCAAGGCCGCAGATAGAGGAAAGGATCGGCGCGATAATTCGACGGGGTCGCGTGCTTCTTCTTAGCGTCAGACGGAATTTTTCGTCTAGCTCGAGGGGTCTCGGTCTAGGATCCGGGTACGGCAGAAGGGGTGCAAGGGGTGCGCGCAGCAAGGGGTGGAGAGAGAGAGAGCTGGATCAATAGTCCCGTTGCCGCCTCACTCAATTTCCTCTCCCTTCCTTCTCTCGAATTCGTGCGAGTTCACTCAGCAGTGTTCATTAACCGAGATACCCTCTCGCTGTCGTTGCTCCACTCTTTCCTCGGCCTTGCAGCTGCCCTGGCTAACTTTTAACCCGAATAACTCGCACCTTTGCCGCCATCACCGCTACCACCACCGACTACTACATCCCGCGATATTTCCCGTTGCTCGTTCACCGTCATCCCGATGGACATTGCCTCGGGGATTTTACGCTATCGTCGCTGTCGTTATCGTTAACACCGTCCAGTGCTCTTACTTTACCCGCTTCCGCAACCTTCTCCCACCGCCCACGCGTTTCCACGCGGTTGGATTCCCGATCAGGTTTTGCTTTCTCAAAAGTAGATACGTGACGATTTATTTGACCGTACGGTAGGTTGTTAGCCGGTAATAAAGTTGGCAAAATTGAACGAAGCGTCGTTGCAAGGATATTTCATTTTGCATCCGTTCAATCTGCTTAATATCTTTGAATTTAAAATTTCATTTTACCTCCCCCCCCCCCAGTTAGCCCGCTCTTCCGCTTCGTTAACCCGATCCTTTTCAAATTCAACGATTTCGTTCGATTAAAAGCGCTTCCATTCAATTTACATTCGCAGCTACCATTCTTGGCATTTGATTAAATAAGCGCCAAGTTCAATTTCAGGCATCTCGAGATTCCAGTCTGACGCCGACCAATTACTCTCAGTTCGAACAGTTTATTTCTTTAGATGCACACCGGGTTTTCTTTGTACCACAGTATCTTCTATACTTGGCTCTTCTCGTTCGAACTTGTCGCGGGAACAATCAGTTTGTCGACGAACTTGTACAAAACATCCAACTTGGGTGTCGAACATGCCCGAAATTCGTCTTTCGCCGATGGAAACTGCGAATCTCATTGTGCGTGTTTCCTTTTACATTCAGAAAATTAGTCTCTCGGTAATAGCCGACGATCGCAGATGTGTATCGCGAATAGCGTTATGCGTGGCACATTTACATGTATTGTTACAATACGTTCAACTCTCGTACACCTTGTATACCTTGAATACGGTAGGAATTCTACCACGAAACCTATTTCCTCTTTATTTTAATTGGATCGTCTAATTATCATAACAACTGGAGCTTCTAAACGATTACTAACTTTAGACGCGAATGTTTCTTCGTGAAACACGGATGAGTTTCGATTACCCTTGTAATCAAACAATCGGATTATTTTCACTAAGTTTCGGATAAAAGTCAACGTTCAAGTGGATTTTGATGGCACTTCATCGACAGGATGACGGTGTAGCGAGTCGTTTCGATCAACGAAACGCAAGTTTCTAGTCGTGTCGGATTACCACCGCGAAACGACACAGCTATGTCGGGCATCCTCAGCGTCAGCTTGATCCTATCGAGCTCGTAGGCGAACGAATCGAGAGCAAGCAGAAAGAAAACATTGCCACTGGAATGGCAATACGTTTATTTTTCGCTGGAACAATGACGAACGGTGATCGTAATTCCATTGTTTGTTTAACATTGGCCGATTGTTTTGCCGTCGACGATCGAAACAGAAAAGTCGTAGCAACTTTTTTAATTTCCTACTTTTCATTTCTCCAGAATTATTCGAGTCGCTTTATTTACGCGAATACGCGCTTCGATTATACGAACCGTTTCCAATAAAGTTTCCTTTGGTTCGTCCGCGGTATCGGCACAGTCGAAACGACGCATTCGCCTAGGAAATTCATAAACGCAAACACGCTAGTCGTTACAGGAACGATAGATCGAATTAGAAATTTAATAGTTTGCCCGCGCGGTGCAATAGTCCGTTCAACGTATTTACAAGTAAAACTGTAACTCTGTCACGATTACACGTTCGATTGACTCTGGTAATCGTTGGATTAAGCTGGATCGGGCAACTGCACGGCACAATTTCTGAACGTCGTGGCTGGCCAACGAGTGAAGAATTCGTATGCCGCGAGTTCGGAAAGCTGCGTACGAGATTAAACGGCAGAACGTTGGACCGCGCGCCGCCAGTTACGTGTTGATCGTCGCGTGCCGCAAACCAGTTCACGCCACGTAATTCGTGCGCCGCGCCGCTCCCAATTAAAAAGTTTCATTCAAAAAGAATCGAGAAGCCCATCGAGATGACGCATCCACCCGTCGACCCGTCGACGTTATCGTCGAAGATTTCAATTTTTAAAGAATCGCCAGTTGTCGACAAATATTATCGGATCGAATATCGGAATTTCATCGATATTCTCATTCTATCTATTCTTATCTGGTATTAAAGTACAAACATAAATTCTTTCGCGAGCCACTGCGTACACTGGATCGACGATGTAAGACCAGTCACGTCGCGTTCTCGATATCTGTCGATTGTTATTTGCTTTAACGTGCAATCACCGATACGAATAAAAAGAGAAAATAATGGAAGAGAGGGTGGAACAAACGAGCCCGCGGTAAAAGTGAAATTGCCGATAAAATGGCAATAAGTAGGAAATCTGTACATAAAGCACTGCCGTCACCGGTACATGGAGAACGTTTTTACTTTTGGTATCGTGGAAAGAACGTTCGTTCCTCTAAAGAACCTTTCGTTCGTTTCGGCATTTCTGGTAATTCCTCGACCGATTCTCTCTATTGCTGCCGATAATGGTCGTCGTTGCTTAGGATCGACGCTTTACGATCGATCGCGAAACAGGAAAGCTGTTATTGTTTCGGCCGGAGGCGTTGTCAGTCAGAGTTATCGCCATACCGGCGTTCGCACAAACATCCAACACGTCCGCCTTACCCACGAAATTTTTATGTAGCAGTAGAGCTTTCATGGCCGATAAACATATTGGCCTTTGGTTCCTATACGCCGGTGAATACATCCACTTAAAGAGCCGTATTATCGGTTTGATACTGTCTGTAAAACTGTATTCTCGAATCGACTTATCGCGGTTCCAATTCCACGTAAAGGGAGAAGGAACGCGCTTCGGATATCTTTCGAGCCGACTTGATTCTCGTTTGATCGAATCGAATCGAATCGAATCGAATCGAATCGAATCGAATCGAAACTGTACTACCGACCGCGGCTCGTTTTACATTCTCTACCGTTTTCTTTCTGTCGAGCGGAGAAAAACCTTGCATACCTATGCAACCAATCGTAAGTTACTTTACCGTAAATAATTCTCGTTCACATCAACTTTTAACTTTTAACACGATTACATTAATTATCACGTTACAAAAATCTCAAATGATTCGATTATCTTTTCGTTTAATCGCGCTTAATCGAGGATCTTTTCATTTGAATCGTTACATAAATACTTGATCGTTACTTGTTAAATGTCGCATCACCGGCGTTCTAATCTATCGACGTAGTTAGTTGTGCGATTGTACGGTACACGTTTATGAAGAATGCGTGGAGTAGATGGAGGATGTTTTAGAAAGAATTAGTATCTTTATTGTTAAATATACTGGCTCGCGTTCCTTCTTTCATCGCACGCACATTTTTCCCCTAAAGTATATTGGATAACAGGAATTTGGGAAATCTGGATCCAAAGAAAACTGAAAAGCCAGCGTAGCCGATGAAAATCACCGCGATACAATTTCTACCTAATCCATGGAAGTATCGTAACGTTTAAAATTTATGAACGTCGTTGAAATATTTTACGCGCGGCATCGATCTCGCTAGGTGAGAAGGGACGTGGTCGAACAACATTTAAATGCGAAGCAAATAAAATCGTAAAAGGAAACATCGTCGTTGATCACGAACAACGATTGTAAAACGAGTCGTTGGATCGCGTCGTCGAAGAAACAAAGAACTAATCGTTTTCATTGGTTCGATTATTCATTCGGTCGTCGGTATTACGTAACGAGCGGTTTTTTTTTCCGACGGGAGAAGAAGAGGCGCGGCCGGCGCGATGCATTCAACGGGTGCCGACGACGATGATGGGGCGAATAATTTATAGCGTCGCTCTACATCCGGCCGGCTCTCTTTAAAGGGCATAGAAAAGTTTGTCGAGCTGCACTCGTAACATCGATAACGCGACGTCGTCCGTCGCACACACGATGCACGCTCTCGTTCATTTACGTCCCAGAGAATATTCATAAATCAGCGCCGCCAACTACTCGATGATACGAAGCCGATATCGTCATAATTATCTCCGCGTGGATTTTTCGTCGCGCTCCTTTGTCCCATTAATTACGACACTTCGTTAACAATGGATATACCGAGACGCCTGAGTTTTATCACGCCTCCGCGTATATTATCCATCGGGCGGCATTCGCCAGCGTCGCGTTTCTATCGATCGCGTGTCCATCGCGGATTAATAATCGCTGAGATGGTTCGAGCCGTGGCAAGCGAGAATACGCTTATCGGACGCGTGTGACCTGTGGAGGTGAAGGAGCCGGCTCGTTTCGCCTTTCGTCGCGTCACGGCAGAAATTTCATCGGCTGTCAGGCAAAAACGACTTGGTATTTACGCCCCGCGTGACTCTTTCACGACTCGTCCTCGAACCCATCTAATTTATCGCGTCGCGCTGACGATCGCGCGAGAGACGGCTGACTCGGAGAAGTCGTTTATTATTCCGAGGATTAATTTCCCCGCTAGAATAATTACGGAACAACGGTTATTGAAGCGTAATGGCTGCTGTATATAAGTATGCTAATTTTCATGAGGCGTGCACGATGACAAATTGAAGCGAGTTAATTTGGCCTTGTTTCCGTGTGGCGTTGATTGGAATACAAAGGGTTTATCGTAATGAAGTAAACGCGTTCAGCGTGGCGTGAAATTTATGATATCCCATAGGGACTTAAAAACCGTCTGAGAGCTCGTAACGTGATGTTCGTTCACCGACAGACGGTCGATAAATCCTAATCGATAAACGTCGCCTATGTATGTCGTAACGGCGACGTTCTCTACGTTAAGAAGCTTTTTCGTTTCGTTAGTTGCATTATCGTTCGGCCACCATCACACGTAATCTTCACAGCTACACGAACCGGAAGGAACCCAAAGTTACCATCAATCTAATATAATAATATAGTCGTACAACTATGTACCTCGTTCGTCATAATCCGCAACAGCCAATTAAAAGTTTAAAAGGTAGAAATGTTTAATCTCTGTCTACGTTGTACGAAAGTTCGAAGGGTCAAATAATAAAACACTTTCGAAGGTAAGTTGTAAATCACGTGAGAGCGGATTACGCGTTGTGCTATTGTTTAAAATGACGATGATGGGACGCAGTGTCGAGAGATGGGTACAGATATTGGATTTAAAAATTTGCCAGACGAACGTTCGTTAGCGATTCTAACGAAGCGAAGCAAATGAAAAATTGAATCGAACGTAGGAAACAGAGTTTCTTGAAAGCGATAAATAATCGTTTCGAAAGAGATTCGCGAAGCAAAATACTGTACTCTTTATCGACGGAGGGTTTTCTTGTACCCTGGAGCAATTGCGTCGTGTCCATCGAAAAATCTCCGGATAAACTAGACTCGACGTTCTCCTGTCTCTTCCTCTTTCTTTAGGATCACGCTGGAGCGTTTTATCAAGAGAGGATTAATGGTATTGTCCGCGAAAGAGAATCCAAGACGAATCGTTATTATCGTTACTTCCAGTTGCTTTTCTTCGTCAACTTGTCCTTCCGTAGAACGCGCAACGGTATGTTCGTCGCAACGCTTAACGATTCCAAGTAACGGAGTAATTGCGAGCACACCGTTGCCGATTACTTCGGCGGACTATGGGAACCGGAATTCCCGCCAAAGTAGCGCAAGTTCGTAGCAGTTCTGGCGGCGGCGGCAGCAGCAAAGCATTAGACACTGCTTAAACGGTACAGTTTAGTAATTAGATAGTGCAGTTCGATGTTTATGCCTTAATCTGCTGTGTAGATCGACGCGCGTACTACTAAGTCCTGCTTGTTCGATGATTAGAAAACGGCAACGAAATGTTACGCTGCATACCTTCTGTTTGTCAAGAATTTACATACACGACAGAGGCGCGACTGTTTCCGAGGAAACGTTTCGAAATTAGTAAGCTGGGTAATCGCGCGACCGGTGGAACGTCGTGCCGTTAATATACAGCCAGTCTACAATATACAGCAATGCCGGCGTTTCCAGCAACACCTTATCTCCCTCGGTAGCGGTGCAATCCGAAATATTAAAAACTGCTGTTCCCTTCTTCAGTTTGCCCGAAACAATATGCAAGCTAATTATAAAAACTGTTAACCCTTGCACACAGGTTCTGGGTTGCGAGTGCCGTAATTATAACCAGCTCGATGAAAAAGGGGGACCCGGCTGTAAATTAAAAGGTTTGCGAGAAATCTTCGTCTTTCCGTGAAAAGTAATATCCCAAGCGGATTTGTCAAGAATATACACGATTTAATAAATGTTATGAATTACCTGAACCGTAAGCGCGTATAAAAGCGGCCTTTATCTCGCGCGATTAAGACATTTGAGAAAGAGAATCTAAAAATCTTGAAATTCGATCGTCCTTTTTTTCTGTTTTTCTTTCTTTCTTTCTTTCTTTCTTTCTTCCTCTTATTTTATTTTATTTCTTTTTTCCTCTTTTTTTTTTTAAGGCCTTGCGCCGTCGATCTCCGTTGATCGACGCGGGGAAACGTAATTTCGACGAAACTTGCCTGCGACGCGACGACGATATGAATCGAAGTGTCCCGGAAACGCGGGCAAAGCACGGAGTTTCTCGCTCAGCCGATTCAATTAAAATTCTTATTAAGCGGAAATACCGTTTGTCTCGTAACTGATCACGGTGAATAATGCAGTCTCGTTTAACGGCGGCCGTGCTCGCTTAAATACACACGAAACGATCGTATCGATCGAAATTGCGAATTCTTAGCTACATATCCGAGCGCTCTACCGAGTAATGAAATTACGACGCGTTTCTATTTGGCGAATCCGCCTAGTAATTTGTTTCGATTTCATCGGAACCGCGTAAAATACGGCAGCATCGGATATTCGCCGCTCTTGCGAGGATTCGATGGTCGCCTAGAAGCGTCAAAGGTGTCGCTTGAATAATCAACGCCGGCTTATTCGAGTAATTATTCGAAATGCTCTGCCACAACCCGTTTGTGGATTAAAACTCGTGGACGCCGGAAAACGTGCTACAAATACCGTACATCCGGAATCTGCAAAGAGTTACTCGAACGCTTGGATGGCACGGAATGTGGACCAAGCGTTCTTTATTAAATATTTTATTTCATTTTGCGTTTCTCTATGGATCGACATTCGATGCTAAACGAATTAGGAAACTGTGGGAAATCTTGTCTTCTCCGTTGATATTTCTCTCGCTTTTTCCCCCCGTAAGAAGCATTTAATAATCCGCTTGTACAGCATTTTATTCGCAAAGTATAACTTTTCCGTTTCCCGTAAGAGATCGTTGAATTTCGTTAATGATACGCTTCGTTATAAATATAACATTGCCAGTTCATGCACCGTTTCGATCAAACTCTCGTCTATTTCCTCGTGAAATTTCAATAAAATTAGAACACCATATCGGATAGAGCACGCTCGAACGGAATAACAGCACGGATAATTACCAGCGGTAGCTATAGTTGGTAACAAAACGTTCCCGCTGGACCACTCGGCGCTCAAGTTTTTTTCCTGCCCGATGGAAACACCCTACTCGAAGTCTGTTGTGTCGCGTTTGCACAGAAATTTGTCCGATAGTACGTTAAACACGGTAGAGCGAGTTGCGGTCATGCTTTGTTAACCAGGAAAACAACGAGCACCACGAGTTACCACCTCCTCGAGGACAAATAAATTAGAATGAATTAATTAGATAGAGTCGCAAGACAAACGTCGCACCGGAAATTATCACCAAGTTGGATCGATTCGAAATAACGCACGGCGAAACTCCTAGCCCGGCGCGCGATTATTTCATTTTCCGACGTCTACCGAACTGCGAGAGAAGTTTCGCGAATTTCGCGCCGTGGCCTGCGTTCCCGCGTCTTTTGCCACTCTCTTCCTCGTCGACGACCCGAAACCGATCGTGGAAAAATATGCTCGTGTTCCGGCTAGTTTACATACGAGTGGCGGAAATAAATTCGCGGAAAACCGGGTAGCCAAAGAACAAACTGCAACTGCTCCTTTCGATTCTATGGTACGATGCTACGACGACTCTCTCGCATCATCTTGGAATAATTTATCCACCGAGAGAGCTTCGAATATCCATGGCTCGGCACGCGGTTGATACAGAGAATGATTCTCGTCGGAGATTGGAATTTTTCGGGCACGTCGATGGAGGTCGAATAGCGCGCAAATACTTGTTGGAAAAACCGTTATGTTCGCGATGCGAGTGACTTTAAGTTGCGACGCTTTGGGAAAAAATGATCGCCGCGAGCGGACGTCCCTTGAAAAGTCTATTGAAATTCCAGCGGACGGTGGATGACTCCGATAATCGGCGGAGCGATCGCGATTCTCGGGTCGCGCGGCCGAATAAACCGCAAAGAAACGAAAGGATCGAGCCGGCAGGATACGCGTGTTACCGTATAATTTCCGATTTTCACAATACATATTGAATTGACCGAGCTTATGCCAGGCCTGCTGTATCCAGAAGCGAAGGCCAGCGCCAGCAGGGGAACACGAATAAATCGGATCGCATTGGCCATTCCGGCTCGGAATCCAATATTCGTGAAAAAAGGAGGGTCGCTGCAGGGGTGGATACGATCTGGTCTCGATTCAAGAGGGGAACCCCCCCGGACGGCTAGAGGCCAGGGGTGAGGCGGATGCAATTGTATTCGAGGCCGCGAACTACGTTTCGCGAATTGCATATTGATTTTGAGCGGCGTGGCGGCTCCATCGACCCTTGGCCCCGACCCTCCTTTGCCGATGTGTCGATGGAAACCAACGCCGGCACGACACGCCGCCACAATACGCCGCCACGATACGCCACCACGATACGCCGCCACGATACGCCGCCACGATACGCCGCCACGATACGCCGCTACGATACGCCGCCACGATACGCCGCCACGATACGCCGCCACGATACACCACCGCGATCATCATCCCGAAAACGCCTTGTCCCTCACGGTGGATCATCCGTCGCCGATCATCCGCAGCTCGTGGCGAAAACAACAACTATAATAGATCAAGTTATCGATCTCTAGGATTGCTTATTAGTCGTAATTAAGTCTCGCCGATCGATCGAAATATATATATATATATATTTTAATATATATATATATATATATATATATATATATATATATATATATATATATATATATTTTAATTAGAGAGTTCAACGACGCGACATTTCAGCGTATTGCGAATTTATACGGCGACCATTCGAAGTTAATTCGAGGTTGACAGGCCGATACGCTATGTGGTCGGCAACGTGAACGATGCGTCGTTGAACGCGCGTCAAGTGGCATTTGTACCAGCGTTTCGCCAGCTTAGCAGTCCAGCTTCATCGGTGCAGATGAAACACTGGCACTGAGATTTCTCATCTTTGATGATTGATTACGCGGAACACGGAGCGTGGGCACAAACGAGGCCACTAAAGGCGAACCGTTTCTCTATCCCTGTCTCATCCGAGCCTGATAAAGCTAATTGCAACGTAGTCTAAATGCTATTGGATGGCTTATATTCGGAAGCTACAGATCACGTTTATAGCGTCTACGGCCATAAAGGGTTCCGAGCTTCGGGGTATATATATCATTTTCTTATTGCGTTGTACTCCTGCGTGCTCAGGAAGTTGAAATTTATAGAGCGGCTGATGAACTAACGTGCTTCGATAATCGATTCTCGTTACTTGGTGATTGTAGAAACTCTTATTCAACCTTGCTTCCTCTATGGAAGATTTGCCGACAATGTGCATTTCAAATTTTATTACACGATCGGGAACAAAGTCCGAGACCAGCAATGGCTCCGGATGGCTCAAAGCGGAAACTAATAACACGGCCATTAATTTACATTAACTGGTATCCGGAGGCTTTGACCGAAGCATCGGCCTTGTGAGATTGATTTCATTGACCCGGTTCCGTTCTATTGGGACATCGATTACGATTACGATTACCATTACCATTACGATTACGATTACCATTACCAATACCATTACGATTACGATTACGACTACGTTTCAATGTGAAAAAACGGCTTCCAGACGAGGGCATGCTATTATTTAGAGTGGCCAATTCGTTTCTAGGAGCCCGAAACGAAACGAGGACTTTCAATAAAAGGGAGCCTGTCGCGCGTTTAAACATCAAAGGATCCACGCTGTATCGGGCATCAAGATTCTCACCTAGATTACGAACTGAATGATTCAATGATTTGCAAAACTGATATCTCTCATTCGTTAAACTATTCAGCCGGTAGAGGAAACGTTCCGTTACGCCTCGTGAATTAATTCTTAGAGGAGTTGGCAATCTACTCCGCAGCTGCTGCCACTCCGACGTAATATCAGCACCTAAAAGCGCCCCTCTATTCCCGCGCTCGCTTTTCCTGATCGCGTTGACATGTTCGCTGGCGCGCTGCTCCCATAAAATTTTCCATTTAACCTCTGTGTATTACTTATATCGCGTACATAAACAACGTGTACTTTGCTCGCGTACATTTTCACCTTGTCTAACGTGTTAGACCTGTTCTTTCGCCCCATGTTTGTCTGTTTGTTTACGTTTGCTCGCATGTTTGATGTTCTTAAAGTTGAACGAGCATCGAACGCACGCGCGCACAGTAGGATTACGCGGCATACAAAATCAGAATGGTCTTAAGGAAAGCAGCCGTTCCGATGAAGCATCGTCGACGTGGCGTTCCGTTAAACGTTCAACGTTATTGCGACTCGACGACTCATGCCACGGAAGGCGTTCATCGTTCGGTAACGAAAACGCTGTTTCAACGAGGCAAGAAAATACACCGACGTATATACGGCAATGCGAATGATAATGGATCGGCCGCGTTGCGAATAAAAACTCGCGTCGGGCTTGCACCGCTACCCGTTGTCTGATTAATCCACGCTGAATCGATCCCCTACAACCAGCGGTGAAGTTCCTCCCGCTGTCCTCAATTTCGAATTTCGATGCGATACTCGGTGTGAAGCTCGGTCCGACGCGGTAAACATTTTACCATATTAGCGCGACTTTATTCGAGTTTCGATCGTCACCTTCGTCGCCTGTCATCGTCGAGACGATGCCACGACGAACCAAATCGATGAATCCATAGAGCAACTTTCGAAGTGGAGAACGCCCTCATATTCTTGCGATCGTTCTAGTTAACAACTGCCTTTAAAACGACGCGTTTTAGGACGAGATAGTCTTAAAGTTCTGGATGAATCGCTCGTCGTATATTTTGTCGAATTCGAATCTTAATCTCTGCACCTTGATACGTTAATTTCTTCTACAGCTTCTGGAAAAGAGCGAAACAAAGTAAGAATAGAATATTAGGAGAATAACCGCGGATTGTCGCTTTAGCAAAAGGGTAAGCGACTTTAAAACAACGAGAAGATAAAACGAGCGCCTTCGTACGACTGGAAACACTACACCGTTCGCTTAGAGTTAAACAGCCAGAGTCCATTACAAAAAGGAAATTTATTCAATCCGTTAATCCGGATCCTGCTTGTAAAGCGAGAGGGTCGGACACGAAACAGGGTAACTAAGAGCGAGTAGCTTCTTGGTCGGACAGTGGGCTAAGTACTTTATTCTTCGTTGAAGAAATTAAAGCGGTCCACGGTTCCTTTCAGGCAGGAACATCTTTCACGCGGTTCTTGACCGCTACATATATTTTATACGCGCGAAAGCGAGTAATCCGAGCGTTGTCAGAGGGCAGATGACTGTCACTTTCTTTCGTGACCCAATGGAAAAATCATGCGTCGACGACAAAATCGTCGAGCCTCGAGGCCGTGACAAAGCGACCCGCGTAAAAAATTCACGCTGCCCTTGACAGAGCTCTGGCGAGCCCGAGAGACCCGGCGCTGACGATTCTTTCACGCATAATGCTGTTCTCTTTGAAATTTTCTCCTGACAATCGTAATATCCACTTTCCAGCCACGAATACCCCGTCCTTTATTCACCGGATCTTCCTCTCAATAAATAATAAACAGGAGCAAGATTTTGCTTAGATCCTTATTCTTTTAGATCTTTATTTTATTTAGATCCCTAGAATAAACCGAAGGTTAAGGATACTTTTGTATTTTTTTCTTTTTTTTTCTTTCATTTTATTATAAATACGAGTATCGCCGACGATAAAACTTTTAGGACAAGTTGAAAAATTCAAAGATGGTCGGTCTCGAGGAAATCTCTTTTCTTTAACGCGTCCTCTTGTCTTACGAGCTGCCGAAGAGTTTTCAAAGTTCTGTAAGAAAACGCTTGTAAGATGCTCCATCGTGTGCCTTCTCCTTCGGCCAACTGCACGAAAGCGGTTTCCTTTCAAAAGCATCAAAGAAAGAATCAAGCGTTGTTTCATCGCGACAAAACACACACACACACACACACACGACGTTTTTTCCAACTTTTGCGTCATACTTCTTCCAAAAACGTTTTACTTTCTTCGCGTATCGCCGCAAACGTCGTTTCCGATCCGTCCATCTACGAGCAGAGATAATTGTAGCTCGTCGAAAATTCATTTTTAATACATACAGCGTTTAACGAGCGTCTGTTAAAAGTCGCAGCTGCACGAGAATGTTTGGAACGTTCGTCGAGATGTCGTTCGACAAGCTTTTATTTGCATTCTCTTTTGCAACCTTTTTGCAATCGACGCGTCGAAAAGTACGCGCGTGGGTACGTAGGCACTGCCTTGGACTGCGATAAACTGGTCGAAAAGAGCCAACATTTTCAGACATTTGTTATCTCAAAAAGGATACGCATATATTCTTAAGCGGGAAGACACGTAAATTCCAAAGTGTTTTTCGCGCTGGGAAAACGTCTTTCGTAATGAGGGCACAAAACGAGCGACCAGTGATATCAAGCGAATATTTCGTGCTCCGGTGATTTTATTAAAGGGGTCTCCCGCGTCCATTTCGCTTCTGTCCGTTTAAAATACGAGAAAAAAATTTCACTCGTTTCCGAATAGCTTGTAGTGCCGCTTTATACGAGGCAACCCGTGGAGCAATAATTTCCGAGGTGCTGCAAATATCGCCGTAAATGAAGGAACAGCGAGAGCGTGAACGCGCGGCGCAGGTTCTTCGTCGCGTTACGCGTTCGAAATTCCCGTAGATCGTTCTGCTTTTTTCTCTCTGCATCGATCTGTGGAAATTGCGTTACAACCGAGCCCGGAAATCGAGGAAGGAAGGGTTGGCGACTGCACGGTAACAGAAAATTTCGAATCTGTGGCAGAATTGTTCCTCCGTCCGCGAAAGAATGAAACAGAAATGATGGCTGGAACGTCGGCACGTTCCAGTATTATGATCGAGCACGTTTCTAAGAATTAAGATCTTCTTCCCATTTGTTTTATCTCTGGTCAACCGTAAAATTGTATAGTCTTGGCCAACAGCGAGCGTCGTATTCCTTCCCGTTCTTCTTTCTTTTTTTTTTCTTTTTTTCCCCCTCCTGCCTATCGTTTTCCACGCTAGGCGTAAAAACGCGATCAAATTTCGATCGGTTTGGACTTTTTTCCAAGTCGATCGGTGCTTAGAGGGTTGATCGGAGGTGAAGACGAGAGAATAAGTGGAACAAAAAATCGAGCTACCTCGGTGAAACCATCGTATTATGCGCGACACACAGCAAGCTCGGCAACTTCTAGCAACAAGAAAATGCAATTTAACGAGCCACCGTGGCAAAGTTACGCTTCTTCGACTAGATTTATATGGCTTTCTGAGAAGCATTATCATAGTTAAATACCATGTTAATAGACGGCACTGTTACCACATTACTCTGATATGAGATTATTACGCGGCCTTCGGATATAATCGGATCGTTCCCGCGAAAGAAAAGTAGCACTAGGCCTTTGAACTCAGAGTTTCGTTCGAAATATTTTCCCATAGGCAACATTTGTCCGCCTTTCGTTTCGCCTGAGACGAGGCTAAAGAATTCTTTCTACATGTAACTTGTACATACGTGTCGCTAAAACGACAATACAAATGGGTGAACATTTTTTTCACGCGACAGTCTGGTCAAGCAGGTTAAGAGGTTCCCGCGGCGTCGCTCTTAACACTGCCTATATATCAAGATTACCGGCGCCACGGTGGGAAAAGGGCTGGCGAACAGACAGCCAGCCTTGTAAACTTTTCGGCTCCCAAAGGGTTGCCGAGTATCGAGCTGCCGCCTTCTCGGTAGAAAAAGCGAAGAAATTTATGGAGAACAGAGCACACGTAAACCGGCCTTTCCTTCCTTTCTCCGCTTTTTAATAAATGCTCGTCGTGTCTGGCCTTAGATCTTCCCGAAAGCACACTTTTCATATAGTTTAATTATCGCGATCGTTATATCACCTCGTTATTTTTAATCACGGATATGAACTTGAAGAAAAGCGAAGCAATCGACTGGAAATTGAACCACAGTGATGTTACGTTATCGAGTTAAGTAATCGATGAAATTGCAAATCGGACGATCGATACACCAGCAGAGTAATATTGGAAGCGTAAAGGCGTGGCGAAATTTTCGTTTACAAGGAGGTAAATGTTTGAGCCGTTTGTCCACATTCAGTTGAACGAAAGTACGTAAACGTGTAGCCAGGTAAAGAATGTTTCGCGTTTAATGCAGCCATAAAGTCAGCGGAACGTTTCCTTATCGATTTATTCCTTTGCGATGGGCAATGTATCACCGATAAAGTAAGAACGATAGGTCGACGAACGGCAGGATAACAGAAAAATTGATTAACCACGTTATCGACGAAACACGCAATTTTTAAGCTGGCTCGTTCGTACAGCCAATATAAATTACGAAAAATTAATAAAAGTATCGCAAAAGTACGAATCGAAAGGATCAAGAACTGTTCTTTTTCTTTCCATCTGAGATTCTCGTATCTTTATTTGGAGCCTGTTCACACCCTACCGCGTAGTAAGTTTTTGATAAAAGGAAGAACGACGTTAACGAGCAAAGGTCCTGTCCTCGAGACGAATTTTAGAAACAGTCTAGCCTCCCGGAAGGCAGGCAGACAAGATGGTATTATCTACGGAGTAAAGCTATAAATCCGGACTGTCAGCGCTCTGGAATCATTGTTCATTGTTCTTTCCTTTCGTACGGTGCGTGTAATAACCGGCATGCTCGCATCGAAACGGCACGTCAGGCGCAGCTGATACCTCCGCTTTCTCTATTAATCTTAAACAGAAATTTTCATACTTGCTTCGGAAGGATAAATCGGATAGATGTCCGGTAATTCGGTACGACGGTTCTCCAGTCGATAACCGGAGCCGTTTATAGCCGCGGAGCTCGAATAAAGTTTCCCTCGGGTCAAACTCGTCCAGCGGCTCTGGAATCCGCGAGTTTTGTACCCGACCAAGGACTTGAGTGGAAGAAACGAAATCGACGTAAGAACTCGGCCCCTCCCTTGTTCAACTCGGGGCATCTCTTCGCGTTTAAATATAGCAGATCGACTTTCCTTGCCGTTCGCTTCCGCCTTCCATCTCAATTTCAGACTCGGTTCCTTCCTCAAAGCCAAAGCTTTTCGTTCGTTTTCCACTAGCCAAAGAAAAATACGGTACCGGTAGTCTCTTTTTCTCCGCGTGAAACCTATCCATCGACTTAAGTAAATTGGCGGATATTCGCGGTTACGAGGCGCGGCCAGATTCTCAACTTTTTTCTCCAGCGGCGACGGTCAATTGCACGCTGATCAACGCCGCACTCTATTTTCGTCCGAGAACGTTTAGATCCGGTATAAGCGTCAATATGAACGCCGATAACCGTAATTTCCTTATGTAAGCTTCTCTTCTATAGATATAGAAAGTTGGTCACCTTAACATTTATCCTTAACGGAAGCGCAATACATCAAATCACCGCACAACGAAACGGCACCGCCTGTTCTCCGACCCGCAACCTAACCCCCTCTGTCTCGTCCTCGTTCTCGTTTCCTTCGCATCTGCCTTGCACGCGACGAATCCCGTTCGATTCCGTACAGATTTTTATCAACTGCAACACCAGCCACGCCGCAAAGGATCTTTCTTCGATCGCACCTCGAATCAAACGACTTTATCGAAACGTTATTTATTATTATTATTATTATTATTATTATTATTATTATTATTATTATTATTATTATTATTATTATTATTATTATTATTATTATTATTATTATTATTATTATTATTATTATTATTATTATTATTATTATTATTATTATTATTATTATTATTACATGTTATTTCATTACGCGTTACACATGCGCATTGTTACATGTTTGCTCGTACGATTTCAATTTAAGCGATTTCCGTATCTTGCCGATTAAAAATATCATTCTCGGCGTTTGATCGACGATAAACCGGCACGGCGAAACTTTCCAATGGAACCAATTTACGAGAGTAACCAGTTTATCGACTCGCCAGTTATCCGATTACTAATCTCTTTAAATCGCAACGGTTCACTTTTTTCGTATAATCGTTCGCTCGGCGTACCGGCGAAATCTTGATCGTTTAATTGCGTGACCGAGCCATTCCAAGACGGTCCGAAGGAAATTGCATTGGAGGAGGTAGTCGTGGTTTCGTACGAGCGTTCGTGAAAATAAGAGAGAACCGGTGGAAACGAGCAAACGAAAGGAGCGAAGAGCAAATCAGACGCGAGTAACGAAGCCTCCATCTCTTTCGTTCGTTCATTCGCAGAACAACGCCCTCATTAACAAACTTGTTACACCGCGTTAATTATAATAATATCCGGCCACGCGCCTGTACAGACCGCCGCGCCACGCCAGCTACATCCCCGACGCATCGTCGAGAAGTTGGGACCGGTGTCGACCAATCACCGTCCACCGAGAACAAATTAATACCTCGCTCTTTGAACCTCCGATCCCGCGATCCGCGTTAATCTCCGTTAATGACAATAATGATTTTTTTACTGCTTCTCCATCTGCATTAAAGACGGAGGAATACCATTCAGGCGCAGGTAGATGCGCTCGTGCCACGAGCGTCGAGTAAATTCGAAAGATCGTCTGATTCTTTAAAAGGCTATGACATTGGCGAATAAATCCTTTCGTTATCAAGCCACGCTGAACAATAGAGGAATATGGATTTTGAAGGTGGAAAACGTGGCTCGGCCGAAGAACAATAAGACACGTCGAAGATATGGGCGCAGAAGGTGATGCTTTCGTCTCTAACGAAGCGCGCTTGGATTCGAGACCCCGAGTGAGATCCGTTGAGTTAGTTCCCTCGCATTCATACGTCGAAACGATAATTCGCTTCGGCAAGAGAAGGGAAGCTGCGTGCCTCAAGCAGCTGAAACATAAAATCCTGTAGCTTCCGTCTCGAACGGTCGAGTGATTCGATCGTTGCAATTCGATCTCGTCCGATCAGAAGAAATATACGTAAGAAGCCGTACACACAATCGTTCGCGACATATTAATATCCCGCGGAAACGAGATTCTTCCACTGTGACACAAGGTAGCGTGATTTAGCGACTGACCGATATCAAACCGCTGCAACAGTCTGACGAGCTCTCGGCAAGCCACGTTCCTCTAACAAATGACCGGCCATCGATCTCGTTTCCGCGGTGTTTCACCAGATCGATGATCGTCTTACGTCGTTCGAACGTCTTCTCGCGTTTCGAACGTTTGCGTTTCTTCCGTCCATTAAACTACACTTGGTCACGACCGTGAAACGTGAATCGCGCGTTCCTATAAACCGTGCTACGTATCTTTCGTTGCACGAGCTCGCGTGGACGCGACCAAGAAATACCAAGAAATACCACGAAATACCACGAAATATGGTGATTTTTGTCTATAAATTCCGCACACAGCGATACCACAGTAAAAACGTGCTTGCTTCATCGCGCGATCGAAAGGCTCCTCGTTGTCGTACAAACATTTCAGAAAATCGCCAACTTAAAAGATCGATCGTTACGACGCAGGCGCGAACCGCCAGATTCCGATTATTTTTCGCAAACGACTGTTTATTAACGAGGATCCTGCCGAAAGTGTATAGAACGAGAGAATCGATAATGTAATCATCATACATCAAAAATGTGAATTAATTATTCGTAAGCAGGACGTATTCGGGATATTCGAATTGCCAAGCTCGTTAAGCTCGCGTTCTGGAAACCATCGCATCTTTTTGTTTCGTCCCTTAAGCCGAACGAGCTTCGAGTTCAGTTCTCTTATCCTCGTCTAACGCCCTGAAATTTACCAAAAGAAGCAAGTCAAACAGTTAAAGATGTATGCACCGCGCAAGCAGACAGGATACGGAAATAAGAACTCGCCGAATTTGAATATCCACGGCGTGTTCCGGTTCTTTCATTCCCGACGATGGAAGAAACTTGGTTAGATCGTTAGCTTGGTGCTTCTTCCTGGACCATTGGCGCCAATTTTTCAAACATTTCTAATGTCTCCAGTGACCTCCCACGCGCTTTCTAAACACTCTTTCTAAACCCGCTTTCTAAATTACGGTGATCGTAATTACGCCGTACTACCTTTAAAAGACAAAACGGACATTTTATTCCAACGGCAAGATAAAGATCGAAATTTTCAAACTTTCGAAAGGCTCTCGTTGATAACGTTTCATCAGACTCGTCTCGTGCACGACAAAATATACCTAGTACCGCTAACAAAGGGCAGCGCGTTTCGACGAGGCACGTGAAAAGAAACGATCCTAATTATCCGGGAGTGGAGCGAGGCCAATTAGGCAGAACGAAACGCGGTCGCGTCTCGTCGTAGTTATCTTCGCGTTGAATTCGCAAACCTGTACATTGTACGATATTATGCGTCGATGCCCGGCTAATAAAATCGACAAGGACGCTAGAACGCGACGAAAGCAACGATTAAGGTCGATAAATTATGCCTATCCTCAATCAGCACGGCGTAACGTGTATTCCGACCAGCCGATGATGGATTATGCCTATTTACATGCTCGGTTTCTCCATCGGCTCTGTCATTGCGACAAGATATCGGTCGATTCCCGTTGTTTGGTTGTACGGTCCCGTTGTATGATTCCTACCATTTCGTTCCCTATCATATCGCTGACTTTCATCCACTCGTTTACATTACACGCCGCACGTTTCTTCTCTGGCCTGTTTTCAATTTCCCAGCCGATCGCGCGAACAAAGTGCCCACGACGTTCGTTCGCCGAAACAAAGCTCTACTTCTTGATGAAAAAATTCCATCAGCCAGTTAACGAATAGATGATCGGAAAAGCACGCGGTACCGATCGTCGATACGTTCGTAGATAGCCGACGCGACGGTGTAGCTGGAACGTCGTGTAAACCATGGCTCGTTAAAAGAACCTCGATTTTTTTAAGCAAATCGTGACATCGCCGCGAGCTCGACGAACAAAATTCCTTTGACTACTGTTAATTGGATACAACGACCAGTCTAGCCGGTGCAATTTGTTTCATCGGTTTTCCAATCGGGACCGGCCCGGCCTCTCCTCCAACTTCCGATCAAACGAATTGGGTCGAACCGACAGGATCCTGCCGGCGCATTAACGCCCCGAAGACGACCGGCCGCGATCCACGCGTTGTCATTATCGCTTATCAGGTAGTTCGCGCGTCAGTATGATCGACCGTGTCTATACGTAGCTCAGCGCCCATCACGTTAGCGCCAACAGAATTGTTATACGCGTCAAGGACGATGGAAACGAACCGAGCGAATGAATTTCCCATAGACAGGCAGAGTCATCGGAGATCGTTTTGTACCGAGAGACACGTTACTCGTATTTTGATGGCGCATTATTCCTGCTGCTGTTCGAAGTCGGATCGAATTCTATCGATTTATTCATTTTGTTCTTCCGAATAAACCTTACCCAGCGAACAACGTCGCTGAGGATAACGGCGGTATCCGTTTCGATCTAATTCCACTTTTTAAATATCATCGTCACATTTAAAATATCAAACAGTAATGAAAAACGATCCGAGACTCGATGTATCGAGATCCGGGGCTTCAAAGCGGTTGTAAAAACATTTCGGCGAAGGGTTACTTTAAATCTATCCGCCAACTAGTTTTATAAGCGCCCGACGTTTAACCAGCCATAGATCGAGTAAACTTGGAGCGCGGGCAACGCTTTCAATCGTTTCGAAATGTCCGAAACAATTTTATTCGCTTCCCGTACACGAACGTTTAACAAAGGGAATCGACTTTCAACTACCCTTAACGCGCGGTCGATGCGCCGCAAGAGAATGAAACAAGGGAATTCAACAGTTTCTATTTAGCAACCCCGACCGGAAGGGAAATGGACAGTTTCAAGTGTGAGAATCGATCGTTCACAGTTCGAAGGGTATTTACGACGAATCCGAACGATCGCCAAGCAAGCCGGAGTAACACGCAAACCTGTGAACATCTCTTGCAGCCGGAACGGCGTTCGGTAATATTCCAGGGTCTACGAACGTGGCAACGATAGAAAAGAAGAGGTTTGTTAAACGCAGACAATCGAGAGAACTTTTTCGAAACCGTGGTCCGTGAAAAGGAGGAAGTCGGGGTGGCGGTCCGTTTGTTCATTGGCAACAGTGCCGGCCGGAATCGAGTGGCTAGTACGACGATAGGTATACTCCAAGTATCGGCAACCTTCGCTTGCTTTGGGCCAAGCGATTCCCTTGCCAGGTGAATCGATCTTCCGAATACGATCTTCCGAACGTCCAGCGAAAATCGATCCTCGTTTCGCATCAAGGACAAGCAACTGGAACGGAATCAAATTAATTTGAACGCGCAATGAATATTCAACGAAAATATTTTTCTCGCGGGGGAAAAAATTTGGTTCGTTTCGTTGCTGCTTCTCCGCTTCGATGTGACATAAATAGTCCGTTTCTTATCCCTGCTCGCGAGAAATGCTTACGTTTTATACGTGTAGCCGTCGTATCACTTTCGTCTATCGGTTCGCGTTTTCTTTATTATTATTATTATTATCATTATTACTATTATTATCATCATCATCATCATCATCATCATCATCATTATTATTTTTCGTGACCTACTCGCAACACCTTGCGACAAACATACATCCTCTTTGGCCGTGCGCGAAGAGTTCTGTGTTAGTTGGTTCGCTGTAAATACGTGCTTTCCATCCCCAAAGTAAAGAAAGTATCCTCATCGCCGAACACGCGCTCCACGTGGCAACACAAACTTTTACCTCGCGTCGCTGTTGTACATCGATGACCTTACCAAAGAAACTCGTTGCGCTTCTTGTAACAGCGGCCCTGTATTCCGTTGTTTATTTTTCCCTATAGCTACGACGCTGTTGACGAGAAAAGGTGTTTCTCTGCTTCGTGCCTGTCTCTATAAGTAGTTTCCGCTTGGCGCCTTGATATGCGACGAATCACGAACATAGCAGCTGCTTCTGTCACATGCTTGATCCTAACACGCGCTACGTCTTATGAAAGAAATTTTTGTGCACGACTTGTTTTACGTGTCTTCGCGCGTATCATCTGTCCACCCTTTCTCCCATCTTTTCCTAAAGCAGAATTCCCTAAAATCTCTGTTGAGCTACAGTAAAAAGTTGCCAGTGCTATATGCGTTGTTTCTGTCGTTAACTCATGGTTCGGTCATCCTGTTATTCCCCATAGTATTTCATTATTCTCGAGGTCGACGTCCCGCCACCTCCGTGTCGACCGTTTGCCGAACAATCACGCTAAACGAGTTATATCGATCGCTTTGAACGTACGCTCAAACATGTGCCGACGATTGCAGCCTCTTTGCTCGCGGCCAACCGATTGGATTTTATTTGCACGAATCTCTCGATACGTCTATATTCTCGCCACTTTTTCGCCGTTTCGCGGCTGTCCCTAGTTTTGGCCGGAACGTATGCCACGTGTATCCCATTTCAGTCGGAGAATTAGCAGCATAAAAAGGATCCTTGTTTGATTTCGTTTCGTATTTAAAGCGTGGCAGGAAAGCGAAATGATCGCGAACACGGTTTTCGCCGTATTATCGACAAAGTTATAACGTCGTTTATAAATTAAAATAAAATAAAAAAAGATGAAATAAGTAGCGGGCGAGAATTTTTTCCTCAAGAAGCGATCTTTGGCGTGAATCGATATTCGTTGACTTGGCATTGCCCTGTGCGCGAACAAGCTCGATGTTCCCATTCCTAGAACAGGAAATTTCAAAATTAATGGACTCGATGTCGATTGGGCTAGTTTAAAGGGCTCGGTATGGAAAGTAATTAAATAAGTATCGACATTTCGATATTGGAAACTTTCAATGGTAATTCCTCTTTACCGTGGATGTCTCGCGAAACAGAAAGAGAAGCCGTTTAAGCCGGCGGAAATAAAATTTCCCAAGTAGCATACCGGTCGCGTCGTTGCAACGATACATGGTGTGTATAAGAGTATCGTAACGTTCGCGAAGATGTTTCCTTACCTTCTTCCGACGATCTGTTCAGAGAATTTCGCGAAAAGAACACTCGAGAGAAGCAATTGCGCGGGGATTCCAAATCGAAATCGTCGATTGTTTGTTCTCCACTGGTTGCGATAGGTCTCTTTATGTATCCTTTATGCCGGATATCTGCGGATCGCGATAGTAAAAGGTTTACCCATTATACTCTGTCCTCCAAACTATACTTCTCCAAATGGTTTGAAACTGCCGTTTCTACTTATCGATCTCTCTCTCTCTCTCTCTCTCTCTCTCTCTCTCTCTCCTTCCCTCTTTCTCTTTCTCTCTCTATCTCTTTTGAATTTATATATTCCCTTGGAAATCTTTTAAAACGCGCGCTGCGACTTCATCTGCTCGACGTAACTATCGGGGCACAGATGCATCATGGGGATAAAACGAACAATGGAATCAGCGATTTCTTTATATTTCGGCAAATTGGGGGAGAGGACAGGAGGGAGCGAGGGATCGACAATTCTAATAAAAAATTGAAACGTCAAACGAGCCAAGCGTGAGATATTCTAATGGTGGCGCGATCCCGAGAGAAAAACGCGAGCAACGACCGGCTGGCTTGACTCTGGGTATAATTTAGCCAAATCTCTTTCGTTTGCTCGGCGTGGAACGTCGAAATTCGAATTCGAATATATTAAACGTTGTCCACGGCTGGCACGACGAGTTGGCGCGACACTGTCAATTTAGCTCGATGAACGTGGTTCTCGCGTCTAGCAGAAAATTTTCCCTGTTACGTCGCTAGCGTCGCCGCTAGCGCCGCCAACGCCACTTTGAATTCGGTCTGACAAATATTGGAGCTCGAATTACCGTGAATCGCGCGAAGCGCCCACCACGACCAGCAAATTTTGATCTCGCACAGAGGCGAAAAAAAAGCGTCGCGACCTGAATTACTGTCCTCTCGCTGATACGCGCTGCGAAATGAAACGTTACAACCTTTCTCACCTTTTTTACCTTTATTTTCCATTCGTGCTTCCTCTGTTTCCTTTCTCTATTCGTTCGATACTTCGCGAACGCGATGCACGTTGTTGCTGAATTTTTTGTTGTTTGCACATTTTGCGAAAAGGTCGATCGTTAAGCGTGACGAGCATCGAATTAACGCAACACCGTAACAACGTAAGGGTAGGACAGCGTAAGTCCTTGAAACGTTCTCAAAATTTACCGTATCGAAGCGAGGAATGCCAGTTTCGATATCTGTTATTCGACACGCGGCCGTTACAAACAAACGTGCGTTCCTCCCATGTATCTATCGTGGCTCGACAAATCAAAGCACGTTTATCTCGAATCGTGTTCCGTCGGATCTCCAACGTTTTGGCGCAACGTTTAAACGCCGACAGACGAATTCAGATAGATCGTCGGTTATACTCGATAAGTTAATTGCTTGCTCGTAAAAATTACCGCTGGCTCGCAGCACGCGATATCATTAATATCACGCTTCCATTAACGATTTGCCCGATCTAAAGCGCACAGTCATCGAGAAGAACGTTACCGTTTAAATTTCTATCTCTTAATTCGGCCTCTGTGCACCGCTGTTCCCGCCATTCCCATCGCGCCCATTCAAATATTTTCATTAAACTAATCGATTTCCACGCTGATCCACCATTTTTCCCCGAATATCACGATTTCGAACGACTTTACGGCTGTCTTATGAAAGAGAATCGGTAGTCGAGATGCATTTCCAGGTTCGTGTCAATGAACCGAGATACAATGGACGCTTCTGATCGACGAACGGATCCAGTCGTACGACTTAAAATCTACGATTGCACACGTACACACATAACCATATCGTGCATACGTAACCACATCGTGCATACGTAACCACATCGACACGGATAGCAGGGAATCGATCGAAAAATTGATCCCCTTTCACAGAACCGTCGAACGAAAGCAACGAAAATTCCCAGTGTAGTAACAACTGGCTAGACACTCGACAAGGTAAATCAGTTATTTACCGGACAAAATGTAGTTTCAACGATCGTTAATTCCGCATATTTGCGCTCCTTTCGAATTTCCGCAGTCCTTTGTCCGTTTATCGGCCCGGTCAGTAAATAAACAATTTGGCGGAATCATAGTACGTAAAATAGGGCTGAGGTAGCCGAGCGTATGAAAATAAAATCGATTTTCGATTTATGCACGTTTTACGTGCGGTATAAACTTGCCGCGACTACAACGAATACAACGAATCGATTTCACTTGCTATCTATCTAAGCGACGGCTGTTTGTGAAAGCGTACGCGATGTTTGATTTTCCTAGCGAAAATCATCTCGCTAGGAAACGAATAATTAAAAGGTCCTCTAACGCGATAAAACTTGAACGACGTTTGATCGACGCGAATCATTCGTTCGTGTAATTATATCCGCTGATAATCGAGTTTACTCCGTGCTGACAGCATCGGACGTTCAAGAGACCCGATGACTGTAGCCGATTTAAAAATTCCGATACGCTAACGTTTCTGCCGCTTAAAATTCCCAAACATCCCAGCATAAAGCCATCCGAGATAAAATGTAATTTGCCTCGCATAGATGCAACGATCGAGATTCGCGAACGCTCTAATTTTAAATTAACCGACTGACGGCTATATTTGCTTTCCAATCATCACAGACTGTAGTTATTACTCACGGCTCCCCGCAATCTGCTCATACCGATGACCAAACTCTAATCACCTCCGAAACAGTAAATGGTAAGACGACCTCGATGATTTCGTATCGTCCCTCCTAGTTAGACAATTAACACGTAAACCGCGAAACCGTCATTCGTTCCAAAAAAAAAAAAATTGCGACGAATGAATTATGGAAATTCGTAAATACGATTATACGGAGATGAGTTTTATGAAATTGCAAGGTAAATGCGAACGCGTTTTCCCTTATATATTACCTTACCTTCCTCGTTATACGTGATCACAAGCGTGAAGAGATCCGTAATGGAAATTACACTTATTTGGTCAGAAATCAACACCGCCGGAATATATTTGCGTTTTTATCAGAAGTTTCATATCAAGTTATTACGCGCTATTAACGAGCACGTTGTCTCCGAATCTATAGCCGAGTAGTCTATGTCCGAAACAAGCTTCGGAATGATTTATGACTTACGCGGCTATGTTTGCGATCGTGGAAACTTATAACTTTGCCGTTAGGAATTTCAAATTAGGAAGAGTAGCCAGTTTATACGGGGTACGGGGGAAAAATGGTAAAGAACTCGCCAGTTATTCGAATTGCAAATCGTCGAGAAGCAAAATTGGTTCGTGTTGGAACGAGACACGGCTTCGGTTCGTTATTCGATAACGATAATAAATTTCGCGTACTAGCTTATGATAATAACACATGGCGAATGTGTAATCGATAACGTGCGATATCGTCGTCGATAATAGAAGAAAATTCAATTCGTTTCGACCACGAATCGTCGAATAATGTCGGCAACAATTTTCGATATCCTGTTCGCGGCAACGATATTTCCCCTTTCACGTACCATGCAATTATATTCGCGTACCCATTACGTCCACGTTTTCTTATTATTTTGCGGATTTTTCGCGAATCCGTATACGTGTTCTGCTCGTCATCAGCGGTCCTCCTTCCAATTTATCTACTGCGAAGCCAGCGAAACCGTCCGCCAACGTCCGTACACGCACCACAGAATACACGGCATGGGAACTTGCGTCGAGTTCCAGTGGAAGACAGTTTAATCCGCTTAAACAACTTCGGCCTCGATTTAACCACCACATGGTCAGCGAAAATTAATAACCTCGTAAATTACTCGCCGTTTTTTCTTTCGATCGATAGCGATAATCGCTTCAAACTCGTCACGCTCGCTCCCCCCCCTCCCACCCCCGCCCTATCTCACTACCATTTTACTCGGCTCTCCTATAACGCTCGCTAATTCCAAACACGCCGAGGTAGGCGACTAACAAGTAGCTTTAGAAGAAAACGCTGTAGATTTTTCGCGGAGCGAATTTCTAATAAGATCGCGACTCTAATTAACGTATTGATGGTCGCGGGCTCGCGAAACCCTTAGCAAAGTTTAACCCAATAGCGCGTCTAAGTTTCGAATAGAACAGTGAATTCGAGTCCGTGGCGCGGAATAAACGTATCCTAGCCGGGCGTTTCCGTTTCCGCCGGCACGTTCATCGTCAATAACATGCCCGAGAGGCAAGTGAGCCAGCCCCGTTCCTGCATACTAATACCCGTAACCGCAAAGAGGCGTCATCGCCTTGAACGCGCGAGTTTGTCAGCCGTAGAACGTCGCGTCTTGATTTCACAGTTACGAACGAAACGAACCGCGCGGCGCTCGTCTGATTTTCTTCCCAAACGATGCGACAGCCTGCTGCTAATTTGCCGGGTCACGAGTCATCGACGTGTTGCGTGTCGCGATCGTTTCGCAACGAGGGACGACATCGATTTTTCGTCGGGTCGTTTGCAACGAATTAACGCTATCGTCCTCCGACCGATTAATCGGTCGACCGGTGACACGGAGGGAAACCGATGAAATCCAGATAATCGCTTGTAATTTGAAATCCTCGCCAGATCTATAAAACTCGAAATACTAGACAAATCGGTACATTTCTCCTTTTTTCTTTTCTCTATAAGACTCGATGCAAATTCGTGTTTACCGTCGAGTCCGTTGTACGATTGCCGTTTGAAGAGGCGTCGAATAACGATCGTCAAGCATCCAGGCGAAGCGCTTCCCGCGTTTCATAGAAACCAGTTACGTACGTACTGCTTCGCTTTTCGAAGACGAGTTTATCCTCCGCGTCCGTCGACGACACGGAAAATTTCAGTCGCCCAACATCTGTCGTTTACCGCGGAAATTCGAACAAGAGGAGGCTTTCTCCTATGGAATTCGGCCGAGCGAAACCTTTCCATGGCTGCGTCAAAGAACAAAAGTTCGATGATAATTATCCAGTGGATTTCCAGAAAAAGCTGAGTTCGTTGGAGCGACGCAGACTCGCTGAACAAAGGGTACGCTGGTGGAAACGCGCGCGACAGTCAGATAAAAAGAGGAGGAAGAGAGGAATTCGAGAAATTTAACAAAGCCTGACCGACCTGGAAATTTGAATGGCAAAGGGAAAAATAGAGAAACGCGCGGCGGCTGGCACATCTTTCGCAAAGAAGTCAGAGTGTGCGTGTTCGTCGACTTTTTGGAATCGAAAGATCAAGCGGTTCGGGACGTGACATTTGCTACGACATCGGCCTAACGTCAACTCGCACACGATCTTGTCTAGTCGTGATTTTTCCCTTTCGTTCGTTCGGTCGTCCGCTATCTTGCCGTCAAAAGTCCAGGTAAGCTTCTTTTCAGGTATTGGAACGGGAATCGTCGTTGTCGCTTTCGCCGGTGTACTTTCAAAGCAGACGTTCCTATTCGTTGCAGACCTATTCGGTGACGCGTCGACTGCGCAGAGAATGCACAGAGAATGAACGGTGGATTACTGGATTTTCGTACGCGGCCGATAACACGTCGACGTTGTTTCTCACGCGAATTGAAAGGGTAATCCATGTAAAAGATTGCACGATGGCATTTATGGTATGGAAAGGCGACAAATACGCGAATAAACACGCGAAACATCTCATTCGAGTTGACTCTGTTGATGGTAACGCTGCGATGACGTAATAAATAACAATGGAATAGGATTATCGTGTTACACGCTGTTCCACCAGGAAATAAGGTAAAAGGTAAAATTCTCTTACAGCAAGCTCCGCGTTACGACTGTTTTCGCCGCTTCTTAGTCCTTTTTCGAAACCGTATTCGAAATATGTTTCCCATATTCGGAAGCAGGCGTCAGACACGTATAAAAATTGACATGGTCGAAGAACGGGCAAGTAGCGGACGAAGGAAAAACGCAACCAGCAGACCGATCGATTCATTAGCCAGGACAAGTCGGTGTCCATATGTCCCGTTAATTGACGCATCGGCGGCCAGCCCATTAAATGTTAAAAAACCAGATTCGCCCAATTTTCCCGATCAACGACCCTATTTTCACGCACAAATACGTGATTTTGCTATTCAATTTCAGGTTGGCGCGGCCGATTATTTATTTAGATTATTCATTTGTTTGGCCAAGGCGTCATGTCCGCGGCAGACCTCCGTTCGAATCGTCGAATAATAGAAGATTTGAATATTCAGCAATCGAAATCCGGTTAGCCGAGCTTCGGCTAATGCAGGTCGCGCGACAGTTCGATCGCTTTCAGGAAGTTTCGACGACTATCGGCTTCGGGTCGATGAATCGCAGAATTTCCGCGCTTCCGGTCTCCAGTATTCTCCAGCGATCCTTTGTTAAACGGATCGGAGTCGCGTCGACTGCACAAGATTCTATGACTCGAAAGTGGCATTTTTCCCAACATTCTTCGCATCTTTTCCACGCGACACAATCGCGAGTATTAGGATTCAGGAGCTTTGTCGATCGGATGGACCAGACCCGAGTTTCGCTAAAGTGTCGATAAGCGTCACTTGGAGATTATAGGATCCAGATGCTTATTGCAATTTTCAAAGAACCTCGTTGTCGTAGAGAATCGTGTTTGCTGGCTTGTCGCTGTATCGAGCAAATTAAAGACGCGACGTTTTCTGATTTCGTGGTATCCAGTTTTGCAACGAGCAGACGTCGAGAAGGAAGGACGAACGGGAGCAGTTCGGAAGTTGTGCATTCGCTTGAACTTTATTCAGCAACTTTAAAGCGAGCTTAACGATTTCGCGGTGACCCCGTAATTTCGCGAAATTAAGAGAGGACCGCTTTAAACGTTGCGAGGAGAAGGAGAGAAAAAAGCGCTACGACTTCTCGAGAGTTTTATTTATACCGGTGTGTATTTGCATAAAACGTGGCAGTCAACCAGTCTTTCTTATTAAACGTTTCAGCCAGTCGCCGGCGTCGAGCAACGAAACATCGTGCTGTAATCGCCGTTGAAATTCTCGCCGTCGAGAATGAATTAAAATTTCTCCCGCTCGCTCGTTTGCTGAATTATAGAAATTTTCCACCGGTTGAAAAACGAGACGGTGCGGTGATCGCTCGGTGTCGGAACGCGAATAATAAAAATGTCCGTCGAACGGGGGCCATTCGTTGACGCTGCGCGCCGCATTTCCATAACCGAATTCCGACGCATTTTTCTACAGCGCCGCGGCCGTATCATTCGAAAATAATTCGTCTGTGATTTCCCCGGTGTGCTGGCTCGTCGACTTTCCCCTCGTCATCGTCGCAGATGCAAACCTGGCGGACGTGCTGTTGCAAGCGGATTGTTTTTCGCCAACGGCCGATCGGCCGGGCCCACTCGAATCGGCGTCGTTGCAGCGCGTGTTAGTATTTGAATCGCGCAAAACGGGCCACGATTTTAGACATTTCATCGAGCCGCGATTGGCCAAGTCGAACATTTGCAGGAAACACGGGAGATAAATGGGGGAGCGAGTGGTCGCTGAGAGTCCAGTTATAGCGTCTGGAGCGGTGTCAGAATCACCGCTCGTTTGGGCCAACCTCGCATAAGCCACCGAATTCGGCCAAGTACCGAGATACCGGGCACACCTAATTGCGCACAGCCACCTCGCCGGATATTACGGTTTCAGGTCATCTTGCGAGGACAGCGATTTTTCTGAGTGGCGCGCGCGATAAGAACGGCGCTAATGTTTAATGGCATTGGGAAAAAGGAATTACTCGGTTATGAAAAAGTTGGCATTGCTGATAAGGATAAATTAGTACGCGAGCGAACGTTACGCGTCAAGCATAATCGAAATATTTTACAGCTTGCGTTCCTTCGTTGGCAAAAAAACATGCAGAAGAAACGGAATGCGCGAGCGGCTAAAACGATGAAAAATTATCGTAGAAACGCGAAGCTCGTTAATTATTTGCCGATAAAAAGATTCATCAAAATTCATGGCCCAACGGAACTTGAAAATGGAATTTCACCAAAGTCCGTGGAAACTCTTTGATGGAAGAAGCGGCGTGTCGCGGCGTAATATTCTCCGCAGTAACGCGGATCCATTTAATTTTATGTCCACGACTCTGCAAAGTGACTCTCGGCGAGCATCTTGCTAGTTATTCGTGCTTCTTGAAAAATTTCCCACGACACGGCACTACGTGAAACTAGCGGTGAAACAACGTTGATAAACGAACCGTATTCTCTGGACGAATAGCGCTCGGCCGGAAGCGACGTTGTTTAACGCAGATTTAGTCCCCTGCAAATAACACGGCATTCCGACGCATAAATTTCTTTCATTCGCACGTTCGTTGCGTTACGTGGCCTGGCCTGCCCCCGTTACTCCTAACAGTAACGAACGTCCCGATTAGATTTCCAACTGATCGGAAGCTATCGCAAAAATGAAACTACGCTATACGTTTCAACTATTTAAAATGTTTCAATAAGGGTAAGCAACGCGGAATTCAAGCAAAATGTTTGCTGTAAACACCGCTGTGAACACACGCGTTGGGCGAGAATCTTCTTTGTTTAAAATGTTCAGATCGAAATTTCGTTATTCGTCGATAACGCGCGCCATCAAAAGAACATCAAAATTTTATAAACGCGATAAAGCTGGTATTGCGTTACATCAATGTACCATCCCCGTCCATCGAAAAACTATGCTGCATGCAAAATACGAAAATCCAATTAGGGAAGTAAGCCGAAAAACGATTCTCGAATACACAGCAGAATTTAATCCAACGGATGCGTTGCCGCGCGCGCATCATAACGCACCAATGGAATCGATCGAGGCATTAAGTCACGGAAATCCGAGCAGCCAGCCGATAGAAAACTGTACGAAACGACCGGACCTTCGTCATTTCGTCGCAATTTAACCGAACGCCGTTCGAATTAGTCGCAATATTGTCTCGTCGTTCATCGATCATCCGTCGAACTTTCTCTAATCGACGGGTATCCGGTTCGCCAGCCCATTTTCCTTCGAATCGCAAACGAAATAGCGCATCGCCGAACCGACCGATCAATCGTCTATCAACCGTTTCAAGTTTGGAAATCGTTCTCTCTACCTATCAGCCGGAAAGAAGAACCGCAAGCTCGTTTAAAAGACATTTTTCGACGTTTCAAGATCACTTTGAAGATTCCTCGAGTCGTCGGCTCGTTCGAGCTCGTCCAAGAAATCCACGGCTCGTTAGAAGATCGTCAGATCGTTTAAGGTCGAGTAAAAAACACAACTTTGCGACTAGGTCGATCCGATTGGAAATTTTGACAAGAATCGTAAGTATAGCGAACGTCGGCTTCAGTTTGCTCTGCTTGTCAGGGCCGGGCTCTATACAGTCACTCTGATCGTGTATGTATGGCTGCGCAAATTTTATTAGAGTTGGACGGAGACGATGATGTACTTGGCCGACTCAATAGGCATTCGGTCATCAAGCTAGTAACTTTTAGATCACTTGACTTGCCACAGTCAATCGCAAGTAATTCAACTGCCTCGTCCCGTGTTTGTCAGACGGCATGCGTGCGTACGCGAAACAGAAGCGCGGACTAATTCTTTCCTGTAGCTGGTCGTTAATAAAACGTTAATAAAATTCACAAGCGGTACCACGAATGTCGTTACACGAGTCTCTATCTCGATCATCCGGACTATCGACATCCACATCGACCGACCAACAACGAGAATATCGATAGCGAAATGAGAACGAACGACGCGACCATATCATCGGCGAATGTCCGAATAATTGGCCATGAAACTTTTGCACTGGATATATTCGCAGGTATGACGCGTCCACAAACGCGTCGTTTTGCCGATAAACGGCTCGGTTCAGTCGCGTTTAAATATCGTTCACACGCCCCTGGAAATTTCACCAGGCAATTCGATCGACGACTAGGATTCGAAACCGCAAGTTACATATTCATCGGACCATTTTGCGGACATCTATGCTGTCTTTGCCGGGTTTTTCATTCGTTTCACCGCGCTCTTGATCCAACGAGACAAAGCCTAGGTGTATACATACTATATTACAGTATCGTATAGCAACCCGAGAGACGGGAACTAGAGAAGTTTTTGGCAATAAAACGTTTCGATTCGGCCGATATTACCAGAATCGCATGATCCAGGAGAAAACCTAAGTACCTGTGGCTCGCGTTTCTCTCCAGAACGTCGTGAATAACGACGAGTTTTCGCAAATGTCGTGAAAGCGAAAGCAGCATCGGTTATTCGAATATTCCTGGAAATTCGGAGGCGAGACTTGGTCAATGGTTCCATTTAAATCGGATAATCGGAGATCCGACACCGTATTTCCGTCATCGTCTACCAGCTGACGGATATTTTTGTCGGATTAACATATTAACGAGAGAAAGAGCGGAGGACGCAAGAGGGTGATCGCAAGAGCTGAACCTCCTTCGTAGTGTCATACGGTGACGTAATCAAGCTTATTTTTCAACCATTAGTTACTCAACGCGATCGCGCTGATTCGTTACCCGATGGTCGTCGTGTCTTCCTATCTTTGCCGTTGCTGCGCATCCGCCAGGAAACAAGTTCGCCAACACACCACGCTTCACGTGTTACCCATTTCAGAATACGCTGCTGTAATCTCGAGATCGAGAAGAATGCCGATTTTAGCGAATTACAGTCTCGTGAAATCGAATTTAAACAGATATCCCCCCCGTTAGGGGGGAGCCGACTTTTTAACGTCGATGGAATCGCGATTACCCTGCGATTTATCGACGAACCCGGTGGTCGAATAAAAAAGAAGGAGAGGTGGGAGGGGCGGGAGGGGGGAGGGCATCGTTTGAACATCGAATCGATTTCCCCTAAGTATCCCGTTTTTCATCGCAAACACAGGTTTTCCTGGAATCGCGGTAATCACGTGGTTCTGCGATGCTCGTCTTATAAACATGAAATTATAAAAACAGATTGACGCGGCACGCGATTCAATGAAATCGATCTCTGACATGAAGCCTTCGACGAACGTTTATACCGGTACGTATTTTCGCATACTCGACGCAATCAACAATTTCTTCTTCTATTGAATTTAAAAAAGTCTAGTTTCACGAAAGCTGGAAATGCTTTACAACCGGCCGATTGAGGCGGCGCTAAATGTACTGGCCGTCTGCGGGATCTCCATATAGCTATTTATTATTTATGAGGCGCGGTGAAGGAGGAAGGGGAAAAGGGCAGGGAGCAAAGAACGAGGTGGGAAATTGCACTGTCCGACGACGCCGACGACGACGACGCGGCCGCGGATCAACGGGAGAAAAAAGAAGATCCCTTTTCGCGGACGCTTATCTCTTTTCAGAGAGGTTGTCGCGCGTGCGAGATTTATCCAGCGTGAAAGGGAGATACTTCACGGTGGCAGCTTTTTTTGATGCACGGCTCTAAAACCATCAGTCCGAGCTTAACCTAAACTTCCTCCTCCACGTTTTCCACGGCAAGAACTTGGACCCAAGAGTCGCGTTATTTCTTGATGCGCTCGTCGGGCACCGTTACGTCTATCCCAATATAAAGATATCAAGCAGCTTTCGAGTTCGCGATTCCGTAATTCGATAATCTTGGGTTTCATCGAAACGATCTCATAACCGCTGCGAGTAATCGAAGTAAAAGTAGTTGAACACGCCTGAACGTGGCAGCAGCGAGTCCGTCATCTTTTAAATGTTGTTGTCGTCGTCAAACGCGAAGGATAAAGGATAGCGACATAGGGATCGTTATCGAAAGTAATTCGACGGATATCCTCGTCGCAGCGTGAAAAAGAAAGCGTCCCCTTTTATCCCCGAACTACTCAAGAGGTACGCGAAGGGTTTAGATAACGGCGCGACCGAGAGTTACTCCAAACTTTCTCGCTTCCTCCTTGAAGGCCGGCCGTCGCGCTTTCTCTCTCGTCCCTTTTACTTCACCCTCGTCGGGACTCCTTCCAAGGCGCAGCCACCAACTTTTCAGCGACAGTTTGACAAAATGCAGATTTCCTTCGTTTCCCTGACAACGATCGGTTTTTCTGCTTACCCCTCGTCCTTCCGTTCCTCTTCCGTCGTCTCGCCGCTTGCTTCCGTCTCGATGTCGTGTTCGCGCGCGATGTGCATGCTTAAGCCTCTTCTTATTTTCGCCTGTATCGCGTTACGCGATACGGGCCAAAAAACATCCTCTTTCCCTCCCCCATTTTTGGCAACGGGAATACGATTCTCACCGCCATCGGTGGATGGGGTGCCCCCTCCCCCACCCTCCTCCGTGTTTCCGTTACACCTTGTCGACGGATGTGCGTTTGACGCGAGTATGCGTGTGCAACCTCACGATCGCAGCGTCTCAGCAACAGACGCTTCTATCCGACCCGGAAACTCGACGTACCGAGCTCACCGTGGATTTAACTTGTACGCCAACCTGAAGCCTGTCCGCCTTATCGCTGACTCGTACCACTTCAGCCGGCAGTTGTTTTCTTTCTTCATCCGTCCGTACCTCCATGGTTTTACGGCAAATTTGTTTTTCGCTCCGACGCGAGCAGGACCCGGAGACGCGCGTCACAACGAACGCGCGACTAATGATAAATTATTTATATAACGTGAAACAGTCGGTCGAATAGAAAAACATTTGAAAATTCTGATGCCCGCGAACCAATAGCAACCCTACTTTCCACAACTAAACCCTCCACCAATGTCAGAAATTTCGACTTCCCTTACACTTTAAACTTTAAAAGCGTCTAAGTGTTTAAGGCTTTGAATGCCGTGATCGTGGACGAGCGTTCAGCGAATGCAACGAACGGCCACTCGTAGCTGCTCGACATTGGTATTACTACCGTCCTCGAGGACCGAACGAATACACACGTTCATTGTGTCGTTGTGATGCGCATCATTGTGATGCGTCGCTATAGCTGTTTGCGAGCATTCGCGGCGGACACGAAGCAGTGTGAAACAGGCCAGACTATTTTAATCCCAGTGCGCGCATTAGTACGAAATTACGCGTCGCTGCTAAATGACGCGTTCCGCGCACGAACCTGCCACTAACCGCTCCGCGAAAGGTGCGTTCAAATCCACTTTGGTAACACCGCAACCGTCTAAATATTAATCCTACAGAAGCACTCGAGATGATAGCACGACCGCTGCCCCGCCCGTGCATCGTTTCTGCTCGTTCGAATAATATTTCGATTCCTCGGTTGTCGAAAACGTCGATTAAACGTATATTTCCAATGGAACGTTTAAAGAATCGCTTGTAAAGGAAGGAACAATGGACATGGAGGATTCCTCCTCGCCCGGTATCTTTCAATATTCATGCAAAAAGAATTACCGAGCGGTAAGTCTCTTCGGCACGGTTATCTAAATCCTCCACTTCTCGAGCAATTCAAACCGAAGGTAAACGGCTGTTCCTCGTTGTCGAAGGAAGGAGGGAAGCATTGTTCGTGTTACCTCCGATAAGAGTCCCTGCGACCATATCTACGCCTCTCGTTCCCCACGACAACGCGATTATCCGGCATGTCTGGAGAAAGTTATTCTTCGGTATCAGCCCGATATTACGTGGATGAATATTCTTCTGCTCTAAACCCGCCTTGCGAATAGTCCCCTATCTTTCACTTCCTTCCCTTTCTCGGGTTTATGGGCTGTGGGATTTCTGAAAACGAAACCAGATTGGCAGAAAACAAATATTCCTGCGTATCGTACCGTACTGAGATCTTCGACCGTACAGTGAACGATGCAAAGTAGAGACGACTTTCTTGATGAATTCGCAAGAGGCCGGCATTCGAATACATTCTTCCTTCCTCTTGACAAATTCAATTTTTTCTTTAACCGGCGTGTTTGTCGTTTGCCTGTTTATTTTATAGAAAAAGCGGACGTACTAAGTGGACGTATCGTGATGGAGGGGAAGAATCGTTTGCTCGACTGCTTTGTCGGTAATACCGAAACGAGCACGGTAGTACCGCTATTGGATGGATCCCTTCCAAGTGATCTTAAAGTTCTTTTCTGTCGAAAAATTGGAAACATCTTCGACCGGTACAACGCGTCTGGATTTCTGTTAGGAAGAAGACCCTTGAAGTTCGATCCTGTCTCAAAATTGGACGCGGATGCCTCGACGTACGGCGTATAACCGCCTCTTCCTTCTTGCTGGCCTCTACGCGAAACCTTCTAACAATTTGAAACGTATTCTCGTCGCGAGTTACGCGAACTTGTTCGCGAAACGAATTTAAAGTTTCTCCGGGCGCGACACGCAGGTTCACAAATCTGATACTACCGGAGGATATCAAATTATAGATATGCTGATACGTACGTTTTTCCTTTTCTTCCTCTTTCATTCTTCTTTTTCTTTCCTTCCTCTTCTATTTTTTTTTTCTTCTTTTACGAATCGCATACCTCTTAAGATCTGTCACGTTCCTGGCGAATCGAAGCTGAAGACCAGAATGTTTTTACAATTTTTAGACGTTATCCCGGGTCGACGATTTTCATGCGATCGAAGTTTTAAATGCAGAAGCGCCAAATGAAACAAGTCTTTCTTACACATTCGCGCTCTCGCGTTGTCCTTCCGAAGATCCTGAACTTTTGATTCCGAGCCAAAAAATCGTCACGTTGCGAGTGTCACTGCACTCAACGTGCCTCGCTTTCAACGCCGATAAACTGATTTCTGATAAAGATAAAGTCCAATCGCAAAAATCTAGAAGCACGTATTTCGCGTTTCGTCCCCACCTTTACCGGTCGCGTTTTCTCGGCTCACCTTTTTTCTCTCGTTCTTTATTTCAAACAGGCGACCGTTTCCCTCTTCCTTTCTTTTTTCCGGACTGCCAGCGTTCATGATACGTCCAGACGCGAAGCATCCCGATTCGTCGAACGAGCGTCGATGAAGATCGGTGGTGGTTCGACCCGAAAGCATCCAGAAAATTGCTCACGACCGAAACGATCCATTTCGCAATCATCTTTATCGGTGACAATATCTTTGAGGGTTGGTCGCTGTTGGAACGGGAAAAGCCGATGTTTAACGAAAATGTGAGATGCTCGGCCCCTAAATATTTTGCGGGAAACGCGTACGGTACGGTCGTTTACTTTAAACATGAAAAAATGTTTTCTCGATGGCGTTGGCAATTTAAAGTGTGCGAATCGCGATCCATCGTAGTTAAATCGTCTTCAACCGCAATATCTCGCTCGTTGTTCGCAAGACGTACGGCCTCGCGGATCAAGCGACACGTATTGCGCGCGTGGCCGCGCGTTACGTCTTCAACGGGCATATCTGCGCTCGTAGCGCGTCATCGACGCGCGGAAATGCATAACTTTCAATTTTGCACGTCGCCGGGAAGAGCGTTCCACCGCTCGATATTACTTCCCTTCCATCGACACACCGGGCCACAGAGCCGCTTTAAATGTAAAATGTTGCGTGTACCGAACCGGTCTACGCTTCCACGCTCCTTTCCTCCACGATATGCGAGACGCATCGCGGATTTCCACTGGCCTGATGCATCGTAGAAATTTCTTTGATCAAATTTTCTCGAGATCCTCGGCTTCCTGTCGATATCGTACTCAAGATTAAGCATGCGAGTGGAAGAATTACGGGACGTTCTTTCTCGCCAGAGACGATCGAAATTTAAAATCTCCCTTCCGTGTATTTTACACTGTCCCCGAGTTGGCAAAAGTGTAACAGACCCGAGATACAATAGACCACCGAAAAAGAGAGCCAGACGCTCCGTTCCCGACTGCCGACTACGAGGCGCACAGCGGAAATCTCGAAGATGACGGCTTTTAATGCTCGCAAAGTTCTAGACTTGAAATTGAAGACGTTCGGTTAACAATGATTTTCGGCGGCGCGCAGCGTGCCAGCACGTCGAAACTCTTCGGGACTGAAGTTCCAGAAGCCAGCAAAGCCGCCTTTGTCCCAGTCTTTGTCCCGATCGGAAGCCCCTTCTCCAACAAATGCAAGAACTTTGAGAAATATCTGCGGCAACGACCTGGAAAATTCAATCGTTTCGATCGCGTCAGTTTTCTACAGCGAATATACATATATTTACTACGAGTTAACTTCGCCACCCTTGCCCGATGAACTCGCATCACTGCGACACCAGACATTGTCATTGTCATGCGCGTGTCTTTTCGGCGACATACGTTTCCGAAGAGCATTTTCCAGCATTTCGTTCGCGGTCTCCAGTGAACTTCAGAAACGACATGGCCCGCTTTTCGTCGCCTACGATTACATTCGACCGACAGTGTTTGTCGCGATTACGATTATCCTCGAAGAGCAACTTTGAGTAGATCGACGTTTCTTATTAGCACGAGATATTTCATACATTTCAACATTAACGTGGTCTCGTCTCGTCTCGTCTCGTCTCGTCTCGTCTCGTCTCGTCTCGTCTCGTCTCGTCTCGTCTCGTCTCGTCTCGTCTCGTCTCGTCTCGTCTCGTCTCGTCTCGTCTCGTCTCGTCTCGTCTCGTCTCGTCTCGTCTCGTCTCGTCTCGTCTCGTCTCGTCTCGTCTCGTCTCGTCTCGTCTCGTCTCGTCTCGTCTNCGTTTCTCGTCTTGGATCCTCTGAAACAAGAGAGTGCGTTTCCCTTTAATCCTATTATGGAT
This sequence comes from Bombus breviceps, assembly GCA_014825925.1. Lineage (NCBI taxonomy): Eukaryota > Metazoa > Arthropoda > Insecta > Hymenoptera > Apidae > Bombus > Bombus breviceps. The sequence continues at coordinate 19,971,667 of CM026185.1, forward strand.
TGCCTTCGATTTAATTCCTGCCGTGTTCAAATCATCGGCTTTCTTAGACGAGCGAATATTCGCTCGTAGAAACGGCAACTTCGTATCAACTTAAACGGTTTTCGGTGGAACCGGATACAATTAATAGCGCGGAGCTAGCCGCGATTAAGATCAAGCGAACCAGTCAAGCTTAAATTTAACTATCGATCGCAGATAACTACGTCCGTTACTCGTTGATTCGTTTCTTCGCTCGCGTCTCCTTCCTTCGTTGTTTCAATCTCCGTGAAGGGACACCTCCAATGTCTGTACCAATAGCTTCGGACGATAAGCGAAAATACGAAACTACTAACCGGAAAAGAAATTTGCAGATCGCATTTTGTTTTGCCGCGGGAAGTTTGAGAATCGAGATTGCTTTGCAAATGGAGTACATACGGATCATTTTTCTTTGAAATTTAATATCAATTAGAGTGTCGCGGTGTTTCAAAATTATCAATTGCGTTGTGTTCCATTTGAAAATACCGCGTTTTCGGCCACAGTTTTTATAGATTCCAGAATATAAGAGACTATATCGGCCAATGGTTTGCAAATCGTACCACGTTGTCCTTTATTTCCACAATCCCGTGCAGCGAGCAAAGAGAAAATTCGATAAAGTTAAAGAAGATAATTTCCATACGGCGAAAGAACGGTTACGTTTGGAAAATTTCGTCGCGTAATTCGTAGGAAACGTGTTCTCGCCTTTCCAGTGGCACGTGACGGTATCCTCGGGTTCTCTCCGTCCGTCATCGACACCGTTCAAAGATGGAACGGGATAAACCGCCGCGTGTCACAGCATCGAAATTACGACAACGTGATGATCTCTACTCTATCCTTTTAGAGCAAACACAATGGATATAAGGGATGAAAAACAGGATGGTGCCTGAAAATCAAACATCACGTTGGCAAAGACGAAACGACTGCAACGATCGTTGTTACGAAACCGGAAGGAAAATATCGAGGTGATAGCGAGCGGCTTGCGCTAGTTCCTCGAGGTGTTATTCGTAAGCATATCGTGTTTATTCGACTAGTCGCAGAGAGACGCGATCGCGAAGAAGCGCGTCAACGGGAGTCGTAAGTTCCCGTTACGGTTAGAATAATCGACGCCACGAACAGATCGATCCCCTTATTTCTGTTAGGATAATAGGGGTGGTTGATTTGGTATAACACTACGGTTAACAAGTTACAATATATATAATATATATTTGAAATATAATTTACAATATATATGTTATATTATAACAACTTTGTACAGAAGTGAGTTACGCTGTTGCGTAAAGTATAAGTGAAGTAGACGAATGATTGACGGGTGAAAACCCGGTGAAGAGACGTTGACTGTTCTCAGATTAGAGAATCAGCGTAGAGACGCTGACTGATCTATAGGCGGAGATCGAGTCTAGAGATGTGGCGACTATACTGTAGTCGATGAACCATTCCGAGATGTTGACTGTACCAATGTCGCAGATCCCAGTCCAGAGTTGTTGACCGATCAGTCATAGTTGTAGATCCAGTGAAGTCCGGTGACTATGCCGTTGCAAAGGAGAACTCTTGTTCGGTGGTGATCGCCCCTCCATTGTTCGCTTGCGAGTGGAATCCTGGGAAACATGGGAAAACCCACGTTTCCCATATTTTTACCTGATGGAGCGATAACCATAAGGAATTTCCTGGGTCAAAGTTGTTTTACGCCAATTGACGAAGTTAACGGTAAATCAAGAAGCCCCGTTTTAGGATTACTGCGACCCGCTTAATTATATGTGCACAGCTGATGGACGCCTCGACCGTAGAGAGTCATCGGACGTAACACGTCGTATTATAAACATTCGAAATTCTGGCAAAAATTGTGTCGATTACGAGTTTCTATACCGTGATAGAGGAAATAATTTCACAATTTTCCGTGGGGTCTATGAAAACGAGAAGCTTCCGAGTGGAAGCAATATGATAACTCGTGCCAGAGCTTATTTCGATGTTCTCTCGTAGTATCTGTACAGTCACGTGTACGGTCTCGCGTACAGTCTCGCGTACAGTCTCGCGTACAGTCTCGCGTACAGTCTCGCGTACAGTCTCGCGTAGTACGTAATACATAAAATTAGTTTAACGTTATACGGAACAAACGCGTATCGGGCGTTAAAACTTGTTAGTATTTTTATTGTTGGCCGCATCCGTGAAGGGACCCGGGAAACGCGGTTCGTTTTTCAGAGAGATCGGATGCCGCACGAACTGCGATTTATCTCGCTTGAAACTTCCTTTTAGCTTTAATTGGCAGCTCGGCGTGGTCAGCTTTTTTCGACAGTGCGATTATCTTTATCGGCGTAGACGATCATTATTGCAGCGTTTCGACGGCTTAATTAACGCGACGAGGGGGCCGCCGCTAATTTTATTCGCCCTTAATGAATTTTTCGAGTGGACGCGGCAAGCCGAGTAGTGATTAATCTCATTAAGCGAGTCGCCTTGCCCACTTATTAAGCGACTTTGCCCACCGATCGCCAGGCAATCGTTATCGTCGTATCGTCTCGTCTTAATTAACAATCCCGTATCGCGTTCGAGATTTCGGTGATTATGTCATCGTGCAAACGCCGCCTTTGCTCCTTTAAAGCGGACGTGCTCGTTTGTCTGTATGCTGTCATCGGCCGCCCCATCGGGATTAATATTTTTCCATTATCGATCACGGGGCCAGAGAACGGAGGAAAATTGCTGGAAAATATAATCCGCGAGAGACCAACTCACGGATCGTTGATATAACCTTAAGTAAATCGATTTTCAATCCGCATTTACTAATTTTTCTACGGTTCTGATTTTTATCGGATCCGATAACGTCATTAACAGCTAACGAAAATTCCACCTTTCTTCCTCTCTATTCTCAAAGACTGTTTCAACATTCGCACTCTCTTACAATACGCGATACCTCTGAAACTGCGGCTCTGAAAATCGAAATCCTTTGTATATTCAACGCAGTTCTCAGCCCGCTTCCAACAAAAACGCCAACCGTTTTACATATTTCGCAACTGCGCATTCATACTCGATGCATACTCGGCAACGGTAGCGATCTGGACGGCCACGACTCGTTTCCCGTCATCGAGTCTCCGTTCGATAATTGCCGCAGGTGTTGCGACAACATGGTTTTGTTGGACCAAGCCTTAGCCAGCACGCCGCCAGCCAGACAGGCCAATAAAGATTTTCCAATCGAGGGTGTCTCGATATCTCGCGGCATCTGATTTCCCAGCGTCCCCTCGCCCTCCAGGCGTTTTCCTGCCGCAGGAGCGACGTCTAGCCGTGCTGATGCGACCAGAGACGGAGACGAACGAGTACGATTTCTTTCTGGCGGTCTCCGTCGACGCGTAATTCCGACGCTGCGACACGAGAGCGAAGCTTGCCGCCCGGCCGGCAATATCGACCGAAAACCGAGTAAATACACTCCCCTAGCAGCCAGCAGCACGGTGCATTGCACCCCTGCGGGACAAGTATTTCAGCCGCGCGCCACTAGACCGAGAAACAAACACGATCGCGTCTACGCCCTTCCACAAGTGCAGCTTGTCGCGGACGCTCATGTCGGACGCGATGGATCGTGAGACCGCAAATATCCCTTTGTCGAGCTTTATGGTCGCGCTATAATTCTACCAACCCGTTCTGTCCTCCGTCTGAGAATTTCCACCAACACTGCGTCGTCCATTTCGATCGTGTGTTCGACTGTCCCGACGAGAGGACCACGAGGAATCGATCCGAGCTTAAATCCGGGTCGGTCAGCTATCGAGAAAGACGTTGTTTCGATGTTTGCGAGGGCGATGTCAAGCGAGGCGAAATTTAAAAAGCAGACAGCGAAGATAAAGCGCAGTCGCGAAATTGTGCCCGATGAAATGGTCACGGAGGTTAAACCGAGTACAATATTTGCACGTCAGGCATTCGCGAATCTTGTCCAGTTGCCGCAAAACCTTACGGCCAATCGAGCCGTCCAAGCTTCTTCTCTCCAACCTGCGTTTGTGCTTAGGAGATTGCTTCGGATTCGCCGAACCCAACTCCGCTCGGTCCAACGGCTAGTAGTTTCGGATAGTAGGAAATAAACCGTAGCGAAATGAAACGTTATCCGAGCCAGATCAGATTATCGGGTAAACCGAATTACCGGATTAAAAACGGATGAAATGAAAGTTTTCAACAGGAATGGCCAATCGAGCGTAAAAATTCCAAGCCGTCCAACGTTGCCAAAATTCCATTCGTCGACGATGAAATCACGAAATCTTCAGCGTTCAGGCAAATATCCGTCCAACCTAATTATATAATCACACGTTCGCCCCATCTTCGAGATTGTTAGGCGAATAAGGAGATACGCGCTAGAAACTCAAAACGGCGCCGTTCGACGATTCGCTACGCACTTATAAGCTGTGCGTGGAATTGGATTTTCATTATTGCGATTAAGTAGCGCGATACTGATAAGCGAAAGATAAACACGAACTGTCGAGCACGGGTAATGAGATTTACGTTACCGGCGCTCAAAGCGGCAATTCAGACGCGGGCCGGATAAAAACGCTACCGATTTCTTTAATTGGATTCGCATCGCACGTTATTTGCCATTGACGCATTGTAATGCAGTCTACGAGTTACTCGTTTGATACTGGAAGCTAGGATTCGGTGGCGAGAGTAATGAAAATTTTAATTAAAGGACTTCGCGTGCAAGTGCGAATTAATGGTGATATGGCCAGATGAAAAGATGAAAACGTTTTTAAGAAACTTTTATCACCGTAACCGTTTACACTCGCATCCATATCGCGGTCCGCTTCGTCGTTAATCAGAATGTAATTGCTTTTATCCAACGTCCGTGTGTCGACCTCAACGTACCAGATACGATTTCGTACACAGACTAATAACCGTTTCTTTGAAATGTAATTCCTTTTTTCCTTTTTTGTCTTTTTTGTATTTCTTTTTCTTTTCTTTCTCTTTTTTCTTTCTTTTTCTTTTTTTTTTTTTTTGTATATTTCATTGCCAAACTCCTTGCGAGCCAGAGAATTCGAGTGAACTCGAGCGTTCAATTTAGTTGATAGGATACATTCGATCGTACGTTTTCAATATTTATGGTACGACGACGATCGAAAACTAAATGATAAAAAACAGGAAACACTGTGGTCGGTTGGAACGCAACGTTTGATGTTATGTTCAATGTTGGCGGGATCATTTTGCAAGCAGGTTAACAACGTATGGAAGCAAACTAGGCTTTGCTTGGCTACTTTGTTTTATGCTCGGTAAACACGCGTGGTCGATATGAAAATTTCCGTGGGGCTTTTACGGGAGTGCGCGTGCGGTAGTTTTGTTTACGACGGGATCGAAATATTAGAGCGTTGTTCTGGAAATATTAAGTCGCTTCCGGATTGTTACGATCGCGCGCGTTGTTTCCAAGTACGAACGTTTGGACGAGTAAAATCCATTTCATCTCCAGCGAAACTACCGCTTTTTCTTAAAAGACGATATCTACGTGCGATACTTTTATTTTCAACGAAGATAAAACAATTACGATCTGCGATACGAAATGCTACTGTATTTATTTAAAAATAAATATGTCACCTGTATTTATTTAAATAAACACGAGTTCTCTCTACGAAAGTTACGGTCCATGCAGAGTTTTCGTAGACTGCAGGCTGCAGCACTGGTGGAAACGCGTACTCGATCTTCGGTGCAACGCGTGTCAGCCTCGCCCTTTTGTAGTGAAGTCACATCCGTCGTTAAAGGTCTGGGTCCCTCCTCTTCTAAACAGAATACGCGTTCGAAAGTGTGTGTACAATAGCGGTCTACGAGTACGTGACTACCAGAAAATCGATTCATCACGTCACACTCGTTCCAATCAATTTCCAAATACCCTGCGATTTTAAATGGATACACCACCACCACAGATTGAGAGTTGCATTAAAACGACCGTCATTTTCATCGAAATAATAATTAAATATTAGTCATCGGCTCGCAGTGTTTACAAAATACAAAATGTTCTTAGCTCGACCAAGTTTCGTCTTGCTGCAAACCCCTTTTCCTTGAAATGTTTGCCAATAAAAGACCAGAAGGCTGAGAGGAAGGAGGGAGGAAGACGCGCCTCGGTTATGGACTTTGACGTCGAGGGAACACCAACCAGGGGATATTGCCGCGTCGCAGCAACTACGTCAAACTCGTTCCTGTACGAGACACTTTGACATCGTAATGATATAAGCGAACCAGTCTTCGTTTCTGTAAGCTGACATGTAAAACTGGTAACGCGAGACCGACGTTTCTCGTCAAGTTCTACCCATGCAGGAACAAAAGAAGGCTTTGGCCAGAATGTTGCGACAATCTGTTTCTTTCTTTTTTTTTCTTTCTTTTTTTCCATCAACTCCTTTTATTCTATGCCGCCTAACAAATTGCTGGCAATATTATTTTTTATATTGTTTCAGTTCCACCGATAGCAGCCCGGTCGATCGTTTCCTCTGATATTTCTTGAAACAGTGGCAGAGGTATGCACAGAACGTTCCGTGGCCAAAGGGGATGTATCGTAGGTGCTCGACGATCGGACAACCGTGTTGTCCTTTATAAATAGATGAAATTACTCCACGAAGATACTAGTACGTTAGAAGCAGCCAATGAATAATTCGCAACGATCCTCCAAAGACTCGGTCTTTTGTTCTCTTACGTTCTCTTACGTCTGGAGCTTGGTTTACGGCGAGACTCTACTCAGCAAACTTTCAAACAACAGCCTGATGAGAACGTGTTGCTTCGCGAGGAGGGCGCGCGATTCAGCTTAAAGCGAAACTTGAATTCTTTCTTCGGTTCTTCTTTCCAGCTAAACGCTCGCAACGAGGGTGCATTTATTTCGGTAGCGTCTCGGTCTTTCGTCAAAGGAAAATACAGCGGACGTAAGAAACAGCGACAAAGCGTGAACTTTCGAGTACTCCGAAACCTGTCGTTCTCTCTTATATGTACAATTTCAAGCGACTTTTATCCTCCGTTCTCTCTCTCTCTCTCTCTCTCTCTTGGCGTCGCGTCGATCGGATCAATCCGAAAACGTTTTTGTTCGCGTATCATCGAAACGGTACGATTCGGTCGAGTATGGTCTGGGCCAGTCTCTGGTAATCTCCAAATGGTTCTCTATGGAATTCCACCTGTGTTCCTTTTTTTCTCTTCCGCCATCCAACGAAGCCTTGGCTTTAAAAATCACGCGGTAGAGAGCCAGTCGGCCATCCGATTCTGTATCGAGACTGCGGAGAATCGAGAAATTGCGCCGACGAAAAACCATCGATTTATCTGTCGGCCATCTTCGTCAGTTCCCCGGCTCTACTGTTATTCCCTGTCGGCCTGCTCTTTTTCTATTCCGTACGTTTCGATGTAGTTTTTGTCCGGGGTTAGACGCGTCACGCATTAGCCACATCGCATCGCATCGCATCGTATCGCTTCGCGTCGCATCGCATCGCATCGCATCGCATCGCATCGCATCGCATCGCATCGCATCGCATCGCGTCGCATCGCGTCGCATCGCATCGCATCGCATCGCATCGCATCGCATCGCATCGCATCGCATCGCATCGCATCGCACCGCGCTGACGCATTGCCCTTGACGCGCCATAATTTCGTTTACTTTCAATCTTGCCCGTAAAAGAAAAAATAAAGACGTTAAGGACAAAATAACGAGCACGAATAATGCCAGTTCTCGAGAAACGAGCCTAGACTCGAATGAGAGACTTTTAGCGAGTAGAGAAGGTCTGCGTCGTAATCCCAACGATTCCTGAGGAACGTTACAATGGAATCGAGCTTCTAACAGTATAATGAGTTGCTACGAGATGGAAGAATAGACGGTTCGTCGATATTTAATATTGCGCTCGACGGCTTCCTCTTCTATACGCGTCTTCCCAATCGTGAACAGCGGATCGAGAACCTGTCCTTCGTTTGTGATTTGTGTACTTCGGCAATTCTTCTTAATAGCACCCTCAAAGCGATGTTGAATAATACATAACGCAGTCCAATCGTCGCCATCGAAGCTTTTCGCTATTTCGTTCCCAGGCTCTCGACTTCTTATCCAAACACTCGTTAAACTTCCAAACTTTCATCCATAAAGATTTAACAAACACGTTCTCTAACCAACTCTTGTTGTGACCTTTGACACGCTACACTTTCCATCGGTCGCTCGGCTATTTACTACAGTTCGAGAAACCATGAACAAAAGTCGCACGCGTCATTGTGGCGCGCCAGAACATATTCGTATATTTCGCATAGTTTTCAGTTTTCGCGGAGAACGGCAGTACCGAACGCCGCTGAAGAACATCAGGTACCGAATCAGCAGGTTGATAAATGTCAGATAAATCTAAGCGGCACGGACATGTAGAGCGGCAGAAATCATCGGCTGGTGCTAAACGAGTTTCTGATGACGCCTTTCGAGGTGCTCTACTAGCGATCGCGGGTTGGAAATTGACGGGTTAGGGGATCTGGTTGGACGAGGAAGCCGTACGGCGCAACGTATCGGCAGCTTGACTGGTCCCCTTTCCGATACGCAACCACGGCAATCTATCAGACCAGTGTAAACATTCGCTCGCGATAGCAGCCATCCCAGCCGCGTTCCCATCGGAAATAAGATCTTTTTCAATGCGGTCGAACGCCTCACTGCAGAACCCGAGCAACCTCTGAGCAACTGATGCATCACTCGAATGGAAAAATGCCGCCCAAATCGAGGAAACCCATCTACCGTCGAAATTGATAAACCATCCGTGTTTAAGCAACCAAGAGGATTACGACACTCAACCGAATAGCATAATTCTCCGATTCGTAAGAAGCCAATTCGTGGCCAACCACGATCCAAAATAACAGCTTAAGTTGTCAAGTTAAAAGTCAAGAGCAAGTTGGATAACAAATAGGAATCACCCAGTTACGACGAGCTTTCGTTTTGCCCGTGTTTTTTTTTTTTATGCCGCGTTCGAGAATACGAGAATTCGGCATAATCAAACTTTGTGAGACCTTGTAACGTCCAGCGCTATGTTTTTAACGATGACGCAACACTCGTTTGCTTTGCTTCCTAATTAGCTACGGGATATTTGGAAGAGTTCCAATTGAAATTCGTGTGACATGGTTCCTTTTATTCCTTCTGCTTTGGGGGAGGGGGGGGGGTCTATCTAACAAGAGGCTATCCGAGGATCGATATTGCTCGGACAAACTTATATCTTCATCCGTTTATTGCGTATACGCCTCTGTGTGTGTGTGTGTGTGTGTGTGTGTGTGTATGTGTGTTTGAAGAAGAACACCTGCGAATAACGTTGTTAGTTCAATCATATTGCGGGAGACGCATCAGTCAACAGATTCCAGATCCTCGTTGGATGTGTCGTTTCGCTGCGTATTACGGTCGAAATCATGCTACACCAGGTTCCTAACCTTAAAAACATCAGGTTCTTCCTTGAAAACGTTCCTTCGCACCCTTTCGACAATTACATGCTTGTCGCGATGTTGGTTTCTCGCGAGCATTTTATACCTGTACTTTGCGCCAACGTTTCGTTGACATATCGGCCTGTCTGTTCAGGCCAGTTTCAGGCCAGTCTCAAGTCCCACTGTCTCCATTTACACCATATAATCTCCATGAGCGACATTTCGATTGGCTGATCAAATTCATGACTCAACTCGGAAGATCGGACCGGATGCTCCACTCGAAAGATTTAACCGAAAGTCGTTTAATTTGGCTGCCCAATTGAATGAAAAACCAGAAGAGTGGGCTGAGCAATCGAGTCGATGTTATATTCGCTGTCTTTGCGCACAAATTGTTCGAACGTTTCAAAATTTTGATTACTTCGCGGTGATTCCTGTGCAAGTACGCGGATGTTTCTGCAATGACAGTTGCTTTCCCTAAATATATCGAACGACCTGCTTCGATGTGATATTCTGCCAGGGTTGATTAACTGAAACGTTTCAAGCAAATTTTTCTCTGCCGTTCCTTCGTTCCTTGACTGATTATTCTCCCGGTTTTTCCTATGTGCAATGTACACTTTCCCGCTGGAGCAAGAAATCTTGCAAGTTCCCGGAATGGTCCGATCCGAGTGGTTTGAAAACGGTTCTAATATTATGTTTGTTGAGGATTATTTCTATTTGTTCTGCGACTCCTTGAATGTAGGTACGATAGTGCGACAATGCAAGTCGTGTCTTGTTCTTGTGATGTGTATCGTGTTTCTGATGGGTACGGTTAATTTATCTGCCAGTGTATCCGTTCTGCAGTAAGGCATTCCTCGTCGTATTCAGTACTCTTTATTGATACGTTTTGTCCGAAATTTTGATAGTTCTGTATGTTAACGAGTGGATGACAGATCGTTTCTGGCATGTGCGATGGTATCTGTCGGTGCAGGTCGGTTTTCTCTAGACATCGTGTCCTAGTATATTGTTGGGTTTCTTGCAAACGAGGACATCGAGGAAAGGTAGTTTTCCGTTCCCTTCGACTTCCATAGTGAATTCGATATTCGCATGCCGTGCGTTTAGTTAGTTATTTAGTTAGTTTAAGAATAAGTATAGTTCGTCACGTGCCAGATGTGTGGTCGGATAACAAAACTATCATCTGCATATCTGTACTATATTGTTGGTCTCTTGCAGGTCTCTCTGAGGGTCTGTGTTTCAAAATGTTCCATCAAGATATCGGCAATGATGGGTGATATAGGCGAGCCTATAGCGGTTCCTGATGTTTGCTCGTAAAATTTGTCGTTTACCGAGAAATATGAACTGGCGAGGCAGTGTCCACTAGGTCGGATGGAAAGTGTGGAAAGGATTTCACGATGTCGAAGGTATTGAGAATTAGCGCACTCTTGCACTCGAAACTTGCAAGAATATTTTGGATGTGAGAAATTATGGCACTGACGATGGATCTAAGAGCAATATAATTCTAATGTATTTTTGGAAGAAAGTACATTCTTGCATATAAGGGATTTCTGGGTGTAATCCTGTTCTCAATGTATTCCGGCAGAGAGCAATTCTTAATCAGATTTTGTGTTCTCGCGGTGACAGGTCCGTTTTCAATCTTTTGTAGGAGCCGTCGTTTAAGAGGCTGGTGCAACGATTATATAGTATTGCCTCTGACACAATTACGTCTTGGTTCTCGTTCATCTGTCGAAGGGAATGTAGTTCCTGTTTCGTCAACATGTGTTTGAACATATGGGCTCTTGTCCTGTCGCAAGTTATTGGCTATATTTCGTCGAATGTCATTAGCTTGTTCCGCAGAGAAGTGAGTTTACGACGGATGGCTAATGATCTCTTCTTTTGGCGCTTTTGTATACGTCACTGTGTAATTATGTCCTCTTACCAGAACCGAGATGGTGTCGTCGTTGATCTGTTGTTTGGCGAAGGGTACCTCTTTGTTTAAGAATTTCGGGGTTGCCGCAGCTGGAGCGTGTTGGGCGAATCCATGAATCGAAGCGATCGAAAGAACGAACGAAGGGATTCGCGGCAGGTTCGTTTGCGCGGAAGCTTAACGAAGCACCAGAGGGAGGGAAAGAGAGCGGGAGCGAGTCGATGTCAAGAATAATTAATACACACCGGTAGAAGATGGAAACGGCGCATTATGGAAGGCAGGTTGGAAATTCCGCGAGCATGAAAACCGGCGATACGAGCTTCAAACGGAGCAACGAACGGCATTCCGAGGGCGTCGCGCAGGACGGACGAAATGTAACCAGCAGTTTCGTGACGAACCTCCCCCATCCTGACAGTTTGAAACCGTGGTATCGCCCATGGGGACTTGCCAAGTTCTACCAACAACTTTGTTCCTCGTGAACCCTACCAGATACATCCGCCGGAACTTCGCACCGGAGTAATGCGCTCGGTACGAATGGAGGCGACACGAGTGGGCGCAATTCAAACGACAATGATTCCTTCCGCGCTATACATTTTATTCGCGTACGGCAGATCTGCGTGATCTGCGGATTCGCCGACCAGCAAGCAACTGTGTGTGAAACGTTCCCAATCGAGTAACACCTACTCGAACCGCTACTTTTTACACCCATCATCGCCACGTTTTCTAATCATTCGCGAATCTGATCGTCGCCTATATAGTCATCTTTAAATATACAAACTATATCTCAAAATTAAATCGTTCGCATATAATCGCAACGCATCCAAAAGATTATGATCGTTCCGCTGCAGATTTCACTATTTACACTATTTACAGTCGAACATTCGTACATTTAACAACCCGGCTTCGGTCGCTCGCGCCGGATATCATCAGCGCCAGCTTTGATCTGTTTCCGTAGCTTTCAGATTTACCGCGTTACCTTCAGCGGTGGGCGCGTCAAAGACGGTTGAAATTAATCAAAGATGAATACGCTGCCTAGACTAGAAGACGTCTCGTACAAGTTTTAATGATTTTGAGCAAGACGTCCTCCGAGCGGAAGCATTACCCCAAAATCTACCGATTTTCGTTGTTCCTCTGGTTTCGGAGTACCAGATTTCCGTTATTGAAATGCTCGTCCTCGTTTCGAGAAGCTCGCGTTTCGATTTCTCAAGCGAAACGGGAACGCAACGGCTTTTATCGGCTCGACGTTAAAAACGACGGTATGACGTTGGTTAGATGCCACGAGAAGAAAGTCAAGTAACGTATCGTTTTCATAGGTTTATCGATCATCCGTAGAGCGCGAACCTTTCTCTTTTCCTTTCTTTCTTGACACCGGAAAATCTATTGTAGATAGCGTTCCTTGCAAACACATAGAATTTGCCAGGCGGAGCTTGCAATTACTAATTCTGTTCGCCCTGTGTCGGCCCAGCTTTCGCGTCGCAACGAAACGTCTCGTTGCCTCTGTTCGTGGCAAATACGACCGCGCGTCCTAGTTTCGCCTGCTAACGAAGCGGCTGCGAGAAAAGAAAAAAAAAAAAAAAAAAAAAGAAAAACCGAGAAGAAGAACAAAAAGGAATCGCTTCCGACGCGGGGCTCAACTAACGAATCGTCGAACGCATCCCGACTCGTTCAAAACGAAACGCTCGAAATGTCCCCGCGTAATACCTAGCCACGAAAATAAAAGGGAATAAAAATATCTTATTACACGAACGACCGAGTGCCAAACTTTCCTAGATCCGGTTTCCTTCTTGCTTCGCGGTTGTAAAATGCAAGTTTTTAAACGCGACTGAAGAAAACTTGCACGCTGCGTTGTAAAAATTTCGAGATCGCCGACCGCCGGTTCGTCCAAAATGCCTCGTTTACGATCGACCAAAGTTACTCGGTAACCGAGCGGCAATAATAAAAGCCTCTTATCTCGCGGGAAGGCCTCGATAACACTTTCGCCGCCAAGTGGTCGAAGGAAAGAAATCTCCTTTTCTCGTTCGATCGACCCTCTGGAATCCGATAAATCGTGGACTGGACGAGCCAGAGAGGGAAATGGTGGCGTATAAGTATCGAAGTAAAGCGAGTAAGCAAACGGAAAGGAAGATCGTTTTCGTGGTGAAATAACTGTGAAAGTAACACACAACGCAGTTTTCGACCGTGTTACGCGGATTTGCTCGCAGCCATGAGCTCGACTAAGTAGCCGCGATTTCAAATCGACGATAGGGAAGAACGGACACGCTGGCCGGTTGTGGACGAGGAGATGGACAAGTACGCGTCCTTCGGTTACTACTCGCCAAAGTAGAACGCCATTGTCGACCGTTGCCCGTTGGAAAGCGTGGTCGAACGGACGCAGTTGGCAACGTGCTTAAATTGGGTCAGAGGATCCCGATGAGAACGGTTTGCCTCAAGGACCGTCGAGAAGCAGCGGATCCCCAGGCTCCGGACTCACGCGGATAACACTTTTCCGCCGATAAGCTTCTCGTTTCGTCATCTAAACTCTAAACGTTTAGTAGTAGATGTACAGAAACGAACGGTACGCGAATTCCTGGTATACGTGCAAGTCAAAGTAAATGTGTGCAAACGGGCGCAAATCGATTTGTATAATACGGTCACGTGGTGAACGATTTTCAGCCGTCCTGATTACGGTTATTCAACCACGTGACAGATTTCAAATTTACTTGGTGTTGGCGGTGGCGCTGCCGCCGCTCGCTTGACGTAGTCACGTATAATCAGGTAGCCTGGGATTTATTATAATACGTGCGTTACATGCCGGCTGTGCCATTACGAGACGCGCGATAGTCGTCGCGTCGCGACATGATCTTCGATTTATCCTCGATACATGGACGCCCTTCCGGCAACGTTCTTGTAGGCTATACTGTTTACCTACTAGCCTATTCTCCTACGTCTGAACTCGTAGCTCCTTGGTTGAACGCGATTATCAATTGGTTGATCGCGGAATAGCGTTCGGCTCGTCTATTGTTCCGTTAGCCGATGTCGTGCGACCCAAACCTAACCCTAACCCTAACCCTAACCCTAACCCTAACCCTAACCCTAACCCTAACCCTAACCCTAACCCTAGCCCTAACCCTAGCCCTAACCCTAATCCTCTTGATCCGAATTCGATAGCCAGCCATTTTGAATATATTTTTGCCCCGACATCGCGACACAATTGTCGGCTTTCGAGTAAATAGGATGTCTTATATGCTGTCATCGGGACAGATAACTACGCGATAGCTCCGTGTAACGTAATTTTCCTTCACCGCACATATGTCGGGCATTTCATGGGGGGCTTTGGCTTGGTTAGCCGCTACCTTATATTCAGTGCAACTCCTTTTAGGAGCACCACGCACGCGATTATCATTCGACTGGCAGACGATCGAAATTTGGCGCAGTATTTTTCAAACGAAAGATCTTCAAACAGAGTCATAAACAATCGAGAATAGAGACAACGAGGTTGCAACTTTATTAACGATTACCGCGATTATCGACCATCCAACAGCCGTCAGGGCTAAGTTACTTTAAAGCGGTATAATCCGATCGAGATAACATGCCTCGGCTCGTGAAACAGCGTGAACGTAACGGCGGATACCTGAGAATATCCTCTTGCCCTATCTATTCCTCGTCGGATATAGCTGGTTCATAAAGAAAGTAACGGCAGAATTCGTTTGCCTGCGATGTCATTTCATCGAAATGGCGCTCGTCCAGACAGACCGGCGATTGGAAATCGACGCGACTAATTATCGCGAGATATCCATCAGGCGTCGGCCCGTGATTACCAAGTAATCGCCGTCGAAATGGAGGGAGCGCGTGAAGGGTCGAGATAGAGGGAAAGAGCCGTAAAAAATTCACAAGCCGCGTTTCAGCTGAAAGATAGATTTCGCATGGAAGTAACGGTATCGATCGGCAGGGGATGAACGCGACGGTATTCGCCGGGATAAAAGCGATCCGAGAGGAATCAAACTCGAGTAACCACAAATTACAGGTGGCAAGTAAAGAACGACCACGAGCCCGGTCGACGACGTGGAAAGCTGGTGGAGGAGGGCGAGTCGAACGAGAGGTTCGGGATAGTAATGTCGCTAGCTAGTAAAACGAATCGGTAGAAAAACCAGCATCGAAGAAAGGGGAGAGAAAGGCAGAAAGAAGGGGAACGAGCAAGCGAGAAGGAGCTACTGGAGTGCGAGCCGACGCCCTTACACGCTTCATCAATCTTCGCTTCTCGCGAGAGGACTAACGACGTCGCTGCGACGAGATAAACGGACTAGCTGGCCGGGTAATCTCGGTATACCAGTTGGCACGGTTATTGTCGGAGAAGTCGACGGAAAGAAAGCCATCTGTTGGGAGTTGCGACGCGACTAGATGGTGATCGATCTGTTCCTTCGCCGGTCTCCACGCTCCCCCGATTATTACAGTTCCGATGCTTTAATTGCTAATTAGCAGGAATTATACGTTTCAGCAGCGTTTCAGTCGAGTATACTCGGCAAACACGAGAATATGTTTAGCATGTCTGCTAAATGCGTTCTCCGTCGCCGATGCAACTTCAACGTACATTCACCAAAATGCCTTATCGCGTCTTGCACAGCCTGTAAATGAGTTCCAAGTGTCACGAATGAACAGCCTCCTTGCAACACGTTCAACGTGTAATTTCAACTTTAATCTTTAATCTCGCTTGTTAACGAAATAATTTCTCACGAATTTCTATTACGAATCACCTCGCTAACGTTGTCCCTTTATCGTATATCGCGACATCACGCGCCCAACCAGAGACAAAGAACGTGTCTCGGAAATGCTGATTTCTTTCGGTGAATGCCTTCGAAGCGTCCACCGCTCTATTCGCGATATAAACTCACCGCGCCGAACCGCGTCCGAAGATATGGCGTTGCAAGGGGGAAAGCGAGCACAGTGTGTGGGCGGATCGGTGAAAACGGCCGACATTGCTATTCCAACGACGTCCTCGACCTCTCTTCTTTCAGTTGCTTTCTCTGGTGCACGTACGCGGCAAGGGCGTCGGCTAACTGCATCAACTTGGACGCTTCTACTTTGCAACGTTTCTGTAAACGAGAAGTTGCCGTTGACGTTTGCCCGAGCGCTAACGCGGGCTGCGATGTTCGCTCGCTTGGTTGAACGGTTCCGCGAACGGGAAATTCGCTCTGAATTCGCGCGTCACCACTTCCACGCGATAGCGATCGCGCGAGAGAAACGGCTAGCCTCGGATAATACCCCGAGGTAGAGTTATTCGAGTAAATCTACGGGGACCGAGTGTCCCGATGAGACTGGCTGAATCGCGTACATCACGAGTAACAGCGATGAAAAGGAGCGAGCGTTTGGACTCGATGGAAGGTCGACGTTTAGAAAGCCAAGTTCAATGCTGTCGCGGAAAAAGTATGGAAAATGGGACGGTGAAAGACGAGGATTAACGGAGTAGCGAGTGGTAATAAACGAAAAGGACGAAAGCAAGTCTCACCGCGGTGGCAGGTCGCCAGTTTTCTATCGACGTACGACACGATACCTGATAAACGAAAAGAAAGAATGTACGATTACGATCATTAATTGTCACGGCGGTTCTCCGTTAAATGCACGTTATTACGAAAACGTGAGCTGCCGTGTGCAAGTTCTTCCAAGTTTTTCGAAAGTCGTTCGCGGATCGTTTTGTTGGCTAAGAAAAGAAACTGCCGCGGGTATTGCCGACAGTTTACGCCTATGGAAGCACCACGGTGCCGTGTATACAAAGGCGTGAAGTGTGCGCCCCGACACGGACAGAGGCAGGAAAAAGGGGGAAAACATCTTTGTCGAGCTTGCCAGTTGGCAGACAGCTTTTAATATATTTGACAAAGTTCGAGCTTTCAAGAACGCGGACGCGACCAAGCAGCCTCGTAAATCCTTGCTTCTTAACGGTATGCGCGAATACGCTTCCACGCCTACGGGCTGATTCACCTTCGCGCCATGGATAACTCTTCGTTTTTCAAAGTTTTTCTCGCGATCGCGTCGGATACATTTTTACCAGCACGCCCGAGACGGTCCATTATTCGTGTTCCCTCACAACCGAGCCAACGCTAACGGCTGCTACCCTACCCACCATTACGGGGTAGTAACTTTACAAGCAAGAAAAATTACGAAGTAGCCGAAGTAGATCTTCCTTTTCTTTTTCCCTTTCCGCCTTGGTTCAGCAGGACGATTCGAGTTTCCTAGATTACCGTCGCGTCGATGACGCGATAACGTCGAACTTCAGCGGACACCATTATTTCAATGTTTGCCCCTGGAGTGGGAACAAGTCTGGATCTAGTGGAAGACCTCGATAATGGGAGTCCTATTACTGTTCGAGGTCAGAGTTAGGGCTTCGTTGCCGCTCGCAGTCGGCTGAAACGGGTCCGAATCTTGTAAAGTAGGCTCCGACGTTATTATTGGATCTCTGGTTTTGACATTTGTACGGTAACTCTCCGGTACACTATACCAAGAATATCCGTTCAAGTAGCTTCTTTGCCGATCATTTTGTAGTGCTTCACTGGTTTCAACGTCGTGAAATATTTATATATATGCGGCCTGTACGCCGCAAGTATGTTTAACGAGTCAGACGTTCGAGAAACGAACAGAAACAAAAGCCACGCTGAAGAGATACGCGTTCGTTACAACTGTTCCCCCGATTCGGATGAACTAGGACGTTTGGTTTTGCTACGGTTACTTCATAGCTGGTTTCACTGTATACCTAGATTCGGAGAAAGACATCCAAGTTTCGTTATTCGTACACCGTACGCTATGCTCGAGGAATTTAATTCGCTTTATCGGAAAAGCAATTAAAACGTACAAGCTGGCGGTCTGTATCGTTTATTCGCCGCTTTACCGACAAAGTTGCTCTAAACTTCAACGTAGTATAAATTCTTCAGAGTGAGCATCTTTAAATCCCGAGATATCCGATCAAAAATTGTTCCAGCAAAGAAAATGTCTCGCGATACTAAGAGAAAAAAAAGGCAGGAAACGAGTTGGTTCGTGTTACGTGAACAAAACCGAAAGTTCGATAATTTCTGAAGCTTCGTGCGACAAGTTTGCCTTTGAACGTCTGGAACGATCGAGGCCTTTAACACCAGATGGTAGCACTTACCTGAAGTGTGATCTCTTCATTTCGCTGTAAGATGGCATTATCGTGTTGTTCGGACCTGTATCGATAAGGTAGGCACAAGAATTGTTTACATAAAATGGCGGTTTCCATGTACGTACACCGAAATGGCGGTGCCGAGAAACTTTCCTCAAACTTACGATTAGAACAAAGAAGACCGTCGTCGTCTTCATCCCCCTTCTTAAAAACAAAGTGGTAGAAAATGCGACTACGTATACGCCGTTTCCTCTGAAATCGACACTCCTTTCAAATCGATCGATTCAATCTTCTATCCATCTTATTCGATTCGTTTAATAGTTTGTAGTTCACGAACTGTTCATTATCGCAAGTGAATACGTCATCACGGAACAAAGCATATTTTGCTCCGTTTAAAGCACAACCGGAAATTTATGCTGCGATTGAGCGCTAGTTCGCGGTGTTTCCAATTAATTCTTAGCGGAATCGTTGATCAACGCGAATTCGCCGTAATTAATTATGATAATATTATTGATTTCAGGTTCCCGTGGTCGCGTTAATATCGTTATTGTCGGCATTGGAACGGCCGTGGCCAACGGTGAATTTCTGCGGGCTGGAAACCAACGACCACTGCAATATCATTTATCGATTAAGTTACTACGGTATTAATACTAACAATAAGTATCACGGGCGAGAAGCGGCTTCAATTTACACACGATCCTGCCATTTGGCGTACTTGCGCGGCTTCTCATCGCGAAAGAAACTGATATACAGGACGACGACTGCAGCAATTTATGCTTGTCGTAGGCGTCGCGTATCTTGATTCAAATTATGGCTGGCGAATTGATTTACAATAATTTATCTGGAACCGGTGAAAAGTATTAGGCGGCCAGCAACTGGCTCGTGTCGCGTTCGGTTTGTGCCAAGGAGAACGCCTATGCTCGTCGTCATCAATTTCACCGTTACGCCTCGATGTTCCGTTGCCTCATCGGGGATCAGTGCCCAGCCTGCGGATGCAATTCGCTCCGGGCTGCAATCAACGTCGAAGCCGTTGGAAATTCCGTGGCTGACGGAGTCGAGGGCGACGAGCGGGACAAGGCTGAGGCTCGGCCAAACCCGCCACCAACTCCGTTCGACACCGGGACAAGTTAGATTTGTTCTCTTACGGAAGACAAAAGCTCATCTTTATCTTATTTCTCGATTGTTTCTCCGCCGCCGGCCCCCTTCCCGCCCCTGTTTCCCTTCGTTTCCTTTATTGTCCTTTTCCGTTCTCACCCTTTTTCCTCTATTTCCATCGCTCCCCTTTGTTCCGACGTTCCCCAACTCTCTTTCTCCTTTCCCCAATTTCTTGCTGCGTCGAACCTCGGTGTCTATTTCGAACGACGATCCTATTTACGGAATCGTGTTCTCTCTCTCTCTCTCTCTCTCTCTCTCTCTCTCTCTCCCTCCCTGCTTGCTTCGGTTTCTGTCCGTTCGTAGTTTCCTCCTCTTCGTCTTCGCCGCTCCGTCCCCTCTTCTCTTTTTCGCTCGTTCCTTTCACGTTGTCTCGTTTAATGCACTCCTATAGGAAATTACAAGTGAAAACGTTTCGTTAGCAGCGTCTATTTTCCAGCGTCGCTTTTTTGCCTCCGTTGTCTCGCCTCGTTTTTCCTGTTCGCAGCGCGTAAATCGTTAGCGAGCTCGTTAACTTCGTACGATATTTATCGAGGCAGCCTGGCCCGAGATAATGGAATCCCATTGTCTACTTACGAGCGTATTACCCCGGTCTCCCCCGCCCCCCTCCTCCCCCGTCGACCGATCGCCTCGCGTCGACACCGTTTCTTTCGGCCCATCAATCCATCTTGCCAGCTCGAATATATACCTACGTTAATTCGTTCGTCGCGGCCATCTTTCTTTCACACCGGCTTTCTTTTCACCAGGAGACAATGTTCTTCCTTCGGAAGTCACTGTTTGAGGTGTTGCCGTCTGTTTCAGATCGAGCAGACTCCCCAACCACAAAGTCTGCTCCTGAAGAAATTCATTTCGCCCCGAAAAACCCTGAGAGATTATTACTCGACGGAATAAATTCTCATTACCTTTGTGCAACGTGAAACGTCGATTTCAGGTTCCAGCTTCGATTCCATAACGTTTAGCGTGCAGGTTATCGAGCTTTTCACGTAACTCGTTGATTTGACCAAGCCAGATGGATTCACAGGACGTTCCGAACATTTCGAATCGCCCTTCGAACGAAACTAACGGAACCGCTTTGAACGAACCAGCCTAACGTGTTTAATATTTGCCCACGTTAATATCCTTCGAATCTATGTCGAGAAGAACGTGAATCCCTTGATTCACATATATCGCACATATCACGCACATAATCGCAATGTCACGCAATTAATTCTCCGTCGTTTCCACTATGCTTTCCTTTCTTTCGTAAACGTAATGACCTACTTCTTCTTAGAACCCCACGGGATAATGTTTGCTTTCAATTAACTTTCAGCTTCGATTGGAAATTTCACGCGAAAAGAATACCTATTTATAACATCAACGCGATACGCGTTTCGATAAGCGTGACGATATCGATTAAAAAAGTGGAATCATCGTCGATTTTGAAATTCGTAAAACGATTCGAAATGCTGGAAACTTTATTAAAAATGCCCGTATACGTATTAAAACTACCAGTTATATTTTCCCTTCGCTGGGAGCAATTTAAAAATCCCTTTGGACTACGCGTGCGTTGAAACTGAAAAATGAAAAAAAAAAAAAAAAAAAAAAAATAGTGTAACATAAACGGGAAGAGACGTAGAGCTGGGATGAAACGCGTCCACGTTGTTTTTCATTCGTGCGTGCACATTTCAAAGTACGTAGCTGACAATTAAAACCATAAACACGATTTCACGAGCAACGATCGGCCGTCGTCCGGCGTGGCGCAACAATATTTGGACGAATTAAGCACATGATAACTCATCGAATGCGCTCGATGGCGATTAATTTTGGCGGTAAATTTCTCGTGCAAACCTCTTGAATATCGTTCATCGAAGAAAAAAGAAAAGTAACAGAAAAAAGAACGCCGCGTTCTAAAAGGTGCATGAAAGTTGCGCGTTCGATCGAATACACGGCCGCGTCACGAACTTTCAAAGCAGTTACTCGAGAAACAATAAATAGTCAACGATTTATAGCGCGTAATTCTGTCGGGTTTCTTCTAAAACTTTCTTGTACCTACGGCGAAGAAGTCTTCTCTTATTGCGAGCGGCCATTTTTCTCGCGTTCAATCCTCTACGTTCTATGTTCGTTTTGCCTTTCGTCGAACGGCCGCCACGAAATTCCCGTTGATATTATCCCTTTGAACGGCATCTAGGAAACTTTCGAACGACAGAAATACGAACGGAACAAAACAGAAAGGGAGTTACGATTCACTGGGAGCGCGATTGTCTGTATCCTCGTGATCTTCGACTAATTACGCGAGTTTCATAAAGGAAATGGAAACGTACGTTTCTCAAGAATCTGTCTGTTTTCCAGTCTGCACGGGCGTAAGGATAACAGTGGCCTGTATGACCGGTCGAATAAAACGTATTTAAAAGTTTTTACGGCAGCTTTTATTGCTTCAAAGCGGAAAGCTGTTCACGAGGTCTGAAAAGCGCGGCCTCGTAAAGTCCGGCATCGTGTAGTGACAGAAAAGAATATGATGTTCCGCTTGAAGGGACACAAAGCGACTTTATTATCATGCCTTCGTCAACAAAGAAATTATTCTTTTAATAATCCACTTAAAAAAAGCCGTGCAGCTCTTGCAGCGAACGCCCTTTCCAAGTACAGGTTCCGGCGTAAAGCGCCAACAACATCGAACGAACGTAGCGTGCGACGAAATTTTTCTGGATAAGCTTGGAAATATTCGCGATCGAAAACCTGTTTCGATGGCAGAAATCCCTTCGGGCCGTTTTTGATAAATCATTTCAGCGAAATTTCGCGCAATGGCGGTTTGTGAAGGATCGCCGCGATTTTTCATTAAACCGTCATAAAGTCGACCAAAGGTGAATGTGAGCTACGAAGCGGCGCGATATATCACCGTTGATTATTGCACAACCGACAAACAGAGAGAACACCTATCCCAGAGTTTTCATTGCGTATCGCGTATCTCGTATCGTGTATCGCCTATCGCCTATCGCCTATCGCCTATCGCCTATCGCGAACCAGCACGCGATATCGTCGCACGAAACTCTACGATTCGATGCAGCTCAATCGATCAACGACTTCCGGTCCGCTTTAGTGCCCGTTACATTTTATGATCGCGCTTATTACTAGCCAGCTAAGGCGGTAAACTTGGGTCAAATCTACGAACAGGAAGAATTGAAAGTCTCGTCTCGTCTCGTCTCGTCGTTAAGGTTCTCGGGATACTCGGCCTCTCTGCGATTGTTACAAGTATTACGTGCGCCGTTTCCATCGATAGAACGTATCGAGAATTTTACAGAGACGTTCAATTTCACACGAGAAACGTGCAGAGATAAAAATGCTCATTAACTGGCTGCTTTTTGTTGACAAAAAATAATTACATTCAACCGGAGAATAAAGCATATTGAATGATATCGTGGTATCGATCGGCTAATGACGAAAAATTAATGTTCCGCCTGATATATTTATTCTAACTTCTAATTTCGATCGCGTTTTTCCTACGAACGTAAAAAGTCCGGAAAAATATTAGCGTTCGGGAGAAACCTGTATTTTCAACGTTTAAACTTGCAGATTTATTTCCGGGCACGGTAATGCACGCCAGATACTTGTATTCAATTACCACCTAACTTTTCCACTCGATTCCTGTAACACATTCAATATTTATCTTCTTGAGAAAGTTGCAACTACTTGCTTCTCGAGGATTCAGGCCGGATTATTAGGAATCGTCGCGCGCTGATGCTCCGTACATATCCGAGTTTTGAAGTTTCGCGAGCGTAAACGGTGCCATTTATGGTATATCACGATCCATATCGGCGACGTATCGATAAACCTGCCATGGAAATTTCATAGTCGGTAGCGAGCAGAACTACAAGCAACATCCGTGTATGGTAAAGAGGCGGAATAGAAAAACTTTCTTTTTTGCCGACATAAATACACGCGTTAAAGGCTTGTCTCTTGTCTCTTGATACATTTTTCTTCCCCATAAACATAACTATATGCTCGTTTGCTACCTTGCTACTTTGTTCTTTGCTCTTTCCCGCGCTTTTCCACAACCCTTTCAGACAGCTCGATGTAAGATTATTAATGTTCGTAAGATCTGGCCCGTGGTGGATTCGAAGGCGGCTGGTAGCAACCTAGGCTATTCTATGTACGTATGGTACGAGTGCCGTTTGATAAAGGGGCTCAGAGGCAAGATGGATGAGACGAGATAAGACCGCCTATGTCAGACTCGACGCAACTAAACAGAACGAGCAGGGAGGAAAGAAAAAAGAAAAAGAAAAAAAGACATTGAACCGTCATAGAAAGAACGACGATCCTTCTTCCGAGCACGGAAATGTTCGCGCTCCCAACGGGGTTGAGACTCTCGCCGACGATTTAATTAAAAATAAGGCAACTCGTTAAATTAACAACAGCGATCTCATAAAAGATCCCGGAGATCCCGGATATCCAGCAGTTGATCTTCTTTGATCAAGCCACCAGAGTGAAACGCGTGTGACATCTTGGTAAAATGCGACGTGATTCTTCGTCGGATCAGACTCGTTTATCTTCTGTATAAAACGGCCGTGAATTCCAAGCAGCCGACCCACTCGAAAATACCGATCTTTCCTAAGGATCGTGCAAACTTACGAACTCGTGACGTACTGCTTAATAAAGAGAAGGATTTTATCCTTCCAATGGTCGCAGACTGAATTCGAAAGAAATATGACACCAATTTGCAGATCAGTTTACCATTACAGTCACTGTAAGTCACCCGGCCACTTTTTCATTTTGATGGCCATCGTATCATGGAAGGGTGCGAAGGGAAGTAATTAAGACGTCGTTTAGCAGAGACATCGCTTGTATCGGCTCACTGGGTAGGACACTTGCCATTTCGAACGATAAATTCACGTCCAAGGATTGAAATTAAGTTCCTAATACCGGTCTTGCGACAAAAAAAGCGAACTTACCTTCGTCCCCGGTTTTCTCATCGAGGTCGTGCTAGGTTTCGCTTTGTCCTACCATTCTTCTTCTCGGTGGTTCCGGAAGCGGGCCACTCCACCCCATTCGCTATATAGATAAGAAGCTTACCGACCGAGGATAATCGAACCGCATTCAGTTTTCTATTAGACCTCGCCTCGATCGTTGCCAGGCGGGAGTCGAAAACCGCATTCGACTCCTCGTTTTTCTGCGAAATCATCGTGGCTCGGGTTGTCCAGACAAGGTCTTGCGCGCTGCATTTTCGAATCGACGGGATAAAATTGGATTTCAGAGGAATGCAACCGAAGAAGTGCATCTTCAGCGTGGTGAATCCGGAAGAAGCGGCCGGTTAAGCGGTGCTTAACCCAATTATCGCAGGGAATTTAAGATAATTCAACTCCTCTTTTTTTTCCTTTTCCTTTCCTTCTTCCTCTCTTTTTTTCTATTTTCTTTTTCCTTTTTTTTTCCTCAGGCGAGCGGAGGTAGCGGAGGCGGATTTTAAGTCAAGGCGGACTCGTCAACGACCGCGTTACTTGCAAAACGGCGCGAACATGTCGACGATTGGTTGGTTTGCCCGATTATAAAGCACGGTTAAAAGATACACCCGCGAGACAGCTCCATTCAATTAATATTTCTCATCTGGGTGCCCGTCTACGGGCAAGGCAAGCTGATTTTCGCTAATCCGGTGCATCATTTAGATTTTACAATCGGGTGACACCCGTCGTGACGCGCGAACCCAATTTCAAGGATGGAACTGGAACGAGCGCGCACGGTCCCGCGACGACACACCGAAGATCAATCGTAGAATTTGCAAGTGAAATGAATGTAAGAGCATGCATGGAAAACGTACGAACGAGTTTCCATTTTTAACACCTCGTTTCTTCTCACTCGCTAACCATTATTTTTCGTAGTAATCCGCGCCCTTTCTTCTCTACTTTATGAGGTGTGGTAGTAGTCGGTGATAGTGCTGATGCTACTGTAGAGGCCGAGATAGGTTCTGCTGCTGGTGTAAGATGTCGCTGCTGGGGTACTGCTGCTGGTGTAAGATGTCGCTGCTGGGGTACTGCTGCTTTTCTTCTCATTTTTGTATCGTGGAAGAAAAATCGGACTACGGTCACCAGGATTTGATGAACTCGGGTCCCGAACGTTCGTAATCTAAGGCGCTAACCACATTTTTTTTTTTTTTTTTTTTTACATAGGGAAATCCTCGCGGACACCCCGCCGCCCTCTGGAAGTCGACGGGGCAATGTCGGACTCAAACCGACCAAAACCCCACGGTGACCATCCTGACGTTCAGCGGGAGTATCCCCTGGCATCTTTCGAATTACTGCCGGGGCACACCTTCGTCTATTCGTCGGGTATTCCGGGGAGCCCTCCCTGTCAATTTGGCCGCCAGGAGGGACCACGCCTCCTAACGTGACGGACAACGGGCCGTCGTGCAAGTCCGAGGAGGTGCAGAAACTCCTTCGGCGTGACGACCCCTGTGACGTCCTAGGGCGGCGGTGGTGACGCACCTTTTCGGCGACCGAAGCCCCGCGGTGCGGGACTCTGGACGGATGACGCTGTCGCACCCTGACTCTCTCCGCCAACTCCTTCGCAAGCATGACTTGCTCGCAGAAGGAGCGCAAGGCGAGGTACTCCCGCTGCCCTCTCAGCATAACGTGTACGATCGTCGAGGGGGGCAAACTCTCACGGATGGCGAGCTGCAGTAAACGGCGCTGATCTGTCCACGCTGAACAGAATTCCAACGTGTGTTGCGCCGTGTTCTGCTCTTCCTGCCACAGTTATTCAACACGTATTTATGTTTGTGTATTTTTAACATATAATTTCGTTCTTGCGATCTTTTTGCCTTCTTGAAGCTATCACTGCGCTAATCGTTACGGTTAGGAAACTGTAGGAAAACAAATTGACGTAGGCATACGAATTGCGAAACTACTAAAATTCTTCTCGGAAAATGTTTAGCGACAAGACCAGGAAGTCAAATAAACCGTGATTGTCTTTGACTTTCTGCTTCGAATTAACAGTTGGAAAGTTCGGGTACAAACCGCTCGGAATATACTTTCAACGTGTACATACATATACGGAATGTTTTCATAGAGTACAAGCGAAGAATCAGTCCCGACGAGCTGAAACTTTGACGTCAGAATTGCGTGTAGCAGAGAACATGGTAATGTCGCTCTGTCGTCGATCGTCCATCGAGCGACACGCTGGTCGTGTTCGCACAAAATTATGCGGCACACCGATCTCAAATCTGCACGTTGACGTTGCAACACTTCTGCTCTAATTTATCAATCCCCTTGTCTCCAATTCACTATAACGAGACGATAACGAGAATTAAAATTGCAGTAGTGCTCGGATATATGGCCAGTAGAGACGCACGAGAATTGCGGGTACCCGATACTCTTATCAGGTTCGAGTTGTTCGTTATCAGGGTCGGGTTTTTGGAAATTTGGAGAACCGTATATCGGGATAAAATTTGTTGAACATGACCGTTTGAAGTGTCCGTTGCGAATTCTCACCTAAATGGCGAACGGCCAGGTCCAACCGATCGGTTGATATCGCGAACCTTGAATGAATTAACAGCCAAGGTGGAACGGTACGACGCTCTGATGAAGACTGCCCCCGGATGTTGTTGTTCCCTCAGCAGCAGCTGCGTCTCGTCCGTACATCGTGACTCTCCGTCCCTGGGTTTTCCCCGGTTTACCTGTACCTGTAAAATGGAGATGTGCTGCCCGAGTCATAAACCATTCCAATTTTGGCCATTCCAAATCCCGAACAGTGTCCACAAAAAATCTGTATCTGACGTACTCTGATTTTAATTTTCGCGCTACGTATCACGTACTATGCACTATCCGTGATCGATTTTTCAAACTTGTTAGAATCTGGAGCCGATCGAAAGAGTTGCTGACTCGATCCGAGTATCAAGTATCCGAAATGTTCGGATTCTCGTACATCTCTACTGACCACGAGTTGTCCCAACCAATGTCTGGAACTGCTCGCTGGAGGATACTGCTCGGCGTCAGATACGATCCGTATCGATGTAATTCAACCAGGTATCAAAACGATGTGTAACTCTTCAAGGAGATCGCACGAAAAAAAAAAAAAGAAAAAAGACCGATGAAGCTCTCCTCTCCTTACGATCGCGTTCGTTTATTTTATATTGGTCGGGGGATACCGACAAAATTCCAATCGCTGTTGCTAGGCAGTTCCGCGTAGCGGCGACATTGTTCCTGCCCAGAGTTTGATTATTAATACAATATGTGTGTCTTACGATATTGATACTCTGAGGCAAAACCACACGTGGTTTGATTTGTCCTCGAACCCGTGTGCCGCTATAACTATATTTTTAAGGAGAGCTACACAAATACTCCATACCTCTGTTAGGTAAAAACGTCCATCCCGTGACCGTGGCTGTTTAGCGACCAGTTGTGTCACCTCGAGCCCAAGCCCACCGTCACAAATCTCGGGCAAACATAATCGGATTGAATCATAAACAACTACTTCTAAGTTTCATTATTTAAGTACAGCTATAATAAAAAGTCTAGACTAAAGTATTGGGGAGCTTCCCAAACATTCCGAAAGGAAGGCCCCGATGTCCTTTTATCTCCGACGTATATATATATATGTATTACGAAATGGCCCTAGTCAGATTATTGAGATTCGTGCGATCAAAATGATATTAAAACATGGCTATACTTAGCCAACAGTTTTTAACTAAATTAAAGAAATGCGTAATACGTGACTGGGACCCTATCTTATATACTATCTTATTAGCTTTTTAGCTATTCTATCTCATTCGCACTGTCTGTTTCTCGCTCTTACCTTTGATACGCGCATGGTAACGTTCCGTAGAGCACGACAGAGTGAAAACGATTCGGGTAATTCGGTTCAATTCTTGAACAGTCACCTCCTCGGATATATGGCCACGCACAGATCCGATCGTTGGCTATATATGCAGGCATTACGCTGGGGAGGGGGGGGGGGGAGTAATTCTCACAGGAATCAAAATTTCAGGATTTAGCAAATTCCTAAGTAGCTGCACGTATATAAGGAATGCGTAAGCAATATAGAGCAGTATCTCCCTTGCCTCTGAGCCGTCCTGTTAGTCCTCTTTCCAGTAAGGCATAATACTTGGTAACACTGGTAAATGTACAGATATTACTCGATCTGTGCAATTACGGTGATTTTTAAATATGTTGCGGAGGGAGAGGAAGCACGATTCTGAACAACTTTTTCCTTTTCCTGAATACATATAACCGACTAAGCGGCATCGCTTAGTTACCGCGATATTCGCAAGAAACTGTCGACAGCACACAGTAAATTCTGAGTATAATTGTGCGGCGTCTATGACAACGCATGCATCAGTATTGGTCGCCGGTCGCTTATCTTTCGTTTATAAACGATAAGCGCGCGATGTTGATGGCCCCGTGCACGATCATAACTTATAACCCTCAATGAAAAGTGAATATCATCGATATGTTGGGTTTACGTTTGGGTTAGATTTTTCAATCAGGTGGCCGCAGCGAGGAAGGAATGCCAAACGGGAAATACGGCACACGAATTTCATTCGGGGCCGAGGTGAAAATACTCGTGACTGAAGGACGACAGGATAACAGAGGCACGTTAAAGCACGCCGTTGATATTATACCCGTGTCGTGTGTCACGTTATCAGGGAACGTACATGTTATCGTAATAATGTCGGCCAGGTTAGAATGCTTTGTCGAGTGTTGTATGGGTAACTGTACACCGCAATATTGATATCGCATCATTTCACGGCACGGAGACGCGTTCAAAGGCCGAGCGGGATTTGTAATGCATGGAATGGGCCGGCACCCACACTCCGGATCTCCTCCGTTGAAATTCAATTCTCGTTAACTTACCGTGCCGCAATTGAAACGCAATACAACCGTCGACCTCATAAATATGGCTAGCCTCTCTCTCCCACCCCAATTTTGATCAGACACCTCTGGATTTTATCAAAATTTCCTTTGCCATAGGATACGTATTGGGCAGAGATCCATTTTTCTTTAGAGTGCTTTCCATTTTACCATTAAAATCTACAATGTAGTAGAATGTTTTCTCTACTTTTCGTTCGTGTTTTACTTTAAGTGATGTTCGGCAACATTGAACAACTTTGCATAAGTTACCATACCGATGAAATTATACTCGAGATTGTAACTGGTAAAGTTCTCTTTGGAATTCCTCTAATTCGATGTACTTTTCTTTTCTTCTTTTTCACTCGAACGATCCATCTTAACATACTTCAAATTAAATTCGATAGGAGCTTCGGTTTAAATTTCAAAATCCAGATTATTGACAGAATATGTAAAATTGTATATCTTCTGTCACAAAGACGCTTCGTGTTTCCATAAAGAGGATTTGTTTTAGCGCAGTCACCGCTGATTGATCATCGCGGTGAAAACAAAGTGGAAAAGAATAATCCGACAAATACGTCGTTATTTTCTATTTGATGGTTCAACAAAAACGTAGCTTCAATCTTCTAATTAACGTTGCTTGTACAAAACGTTTCGAATCAAAGTGCTGTATACAATGGTACCAGTACACCCTTATTTCGAGTCCCGAGTATACAAAGACATAATTTTAACTTCATGTCGCGTCTTTTAATTAACGCGAGTCATACACAACGTTTCGGATGCGAGAGTGTTGGTCCGTACAGCAACAAAGGTTGTACGAATATCGTGGTTTACACGGGGAAAGAATTTACGTTATTTTCTGGAAAATGTAATTTATTAAAGAATACCTACGTTTTTATAAACAGCACATATCATACTATCAAAATCTACAAATTTCCCGAGCAATCTATTAAGTTTACCAGGTTTCTAATTTTTAGAAAATACAAACGTTAGCTTTTATAATTGTTCAACGGTTCGTTCCGTTGTACGGCAGAATCGGTGGAAGCTCGTGAAAATAGTTCATTTTCCCGCTGTGAAACAACCAATTTATTTGATTACGCGCTGTAACTATTCTTTGATATAAACATAAATTCTTATTTCTTTATGGAAATTCTAATATGACAATTTTAATTCGCGCTTTCGTAGCGATACATATCGTTCTTGGTCTCATATTCCTCTCGATTATCGAATTGTGCGACCGGCGCTCTGATGGAAATTGAAATATTAATTTACTGAATATTTAACGTAATAGTTTAATTGCACATTACAAAGCATTATCGTTCCCGTACAATTATCATTCGACGTCATTAATCGATAGCTGGATAAGTAAATAAATCATCTCATAATGAAAATTGTAATTACCATCCATATTTAAATTAGTCATCTGTTAAATATGAAACTTATCATATAATCATTCCACGTGTGATGAACAAAATGAATTTTTTTTCATCTCAATATCAGATTCATTAATAGGTTTGTTCATTTTTTAACAAATGTTATAAATATTATATCGAGCGGACGTTTAAACGAATAATTATAGCGAATAAACATCGCAATCGAAAAGAAATGACCAATATCAGACCAATTAAGAAAAGAAATTGCAACATTTACTTACCCCCGCTTCATTTATTTTCTAACTTTTTCAAATATTTACGCTGACCAAAAACAATTTACAAATTTGAAGATCAACCAACAAACGCGCACGCCGAACGAAAAGCTCTCTTTAATAAAAAATTTCGACGTACTTGATAAAATACACGAGCGCGCGCGCGCGCGCACACACACACACACACACACACACAGAGAAACATATACGTATATAAAAGCACATAAATATAACGCGTTCAAAGAAAAGCAGACAAATTTATTACTGGATCTATCATAATTTTCATTAAGCTGTTTCAAGCGGCACTTAGTAAACGATACGATAACGCGATTAAATGTCTTTATCTCTCAAGTGAACAAAACGATGTATATTAAATAAAGTTAGAGACAGTATGGAATATCTAGTTCACTCGTTTTCTGGCTGGTCGTCTAGCCTAGGATGCTTGAAATCTTCTGGTTCAACAAACTGAGACCATCGCAAACAATGAACAGGAAGCGCCTAAGGCTGACACCCAAACTTCACACAGTGCTCGATATTTGAGTCGAGCGCAGTTTGTAGTAGGTCAGAAGCGTTGATTCGACTTGTAAAGTATATTTCAACAAATATCAATACATTTCATGCGTATCATGGAAAATGCGAATACATGACTTAAAAAACGCTTTAGAAATCATTTGCTTCGTATGTGTGTGCGTACTTGGCGTGTTTATTGTACGTCTCAATCTAGGCCGATTCTTCTGTATAGTAAAGTGAAAATTGATTTTGAAACGACCTATAAATCAAAGGATTAAATATTCTCTATGCTTTTATTTTATGATTATCTTAATTCATCCAAAGAATCATGAACACGTGCGAAAAGCCTGATCCGATGTATCGCGATCGAGCGATTCGTCAGCGGGCGAATCGTGCGAATGAACGTGTAGCTTATGCGCGTGGAAATGTGTTTCGTAGCTGAAGCCTTCGTTACAAGCATCGCATTTGTAAGGGTACAATTCCCATAGTTCGTCCGGATAATGCTCCAACTTGTTGTGATGATGAAACTTGTACATTCCTTGAAACGACTTACCACATATTGCGCATAAAAAATCTTTGCCCTTGTAATAATACATGTTATGCTCGACAAAACGTTCGTAGGATTCGAATAACAAATGGCATATATTACAGATTGGTTTATCTTTCAAAACGCAATCGGAATTTAGCACCAGTCTAGGATTCTGCCCAATATGGAAGTGCCGTTCGTGAATTTGAACTTTCGATTTCTTAACAAATCCTTGATTACAGAACTTACAAAAGAATTTGTAGTTCACCGAGCACAAAGGCGTATGGGTAGCAAGCATGTGAAGCTGTAATAATCTTTTAGTGGAAAACATCGTGTTACAAACGTTACACTTTTCGGTGGCTGTTTGGCAATAGGTGCGCTCGTGTATGCACAGATTTTGAAATGTTCTGAATTGTGTCCCACAAGTAGTGCAAGGAAACTTTGTTCTGCTCATCCTGTCCGCTTGGTAACCCTTTACGCATGCAATCCCATTAAATAGCCTTTTGTTCTTTGCATCTATATCGAATGACGAAGAGAGAGTATTATCATTTGTAATAAGCGTACTCGGAGCCAAATTATTTTCCAAAGGTGTTGTCGTCCCACCCGGAACATCCAACGTTTGTACCAAATCAGGTGACTGTACTATGCCGAGTTTCATGTCACTTGATTCTTTCAAGGACCGACACAAATGGCTTACATGAGGTACACGTTGTTTACGTATTAAGTCTTTCATTCGACGACATACATTTTCATGTTGTCTCAAACACGAGTATAGCCAAAATCGTTTGCGACAACCTTGGCATTTGTGTTGTTTCTTGAATGCGTTGCAATTTATTTCAACATCAACCGGTAGAACGTCCTTTTTTGATCTTATGGTCTTCAAACAATGTAAAATCATGTGCCGCTTCAACAATGCCGACGTGTCAAACTTCTCATAACACACGCAACATTCCCTTCGTTTAAACACAATATGCTGACGTAGATAGTGAGTTAGTAACTTATTCATGGACGTGTAACGCGCGTTGCATATGCTCGACATGTAAATCGCATGGAACAATTTCATGTGCTCGCGCAGGTTCACTTTCAAAGAAAACGATTTTTTACAAATATGACATTGAAATATTTTCTGCTGATTGACCTTAAAGTTCTTCTTAAACTCAACCGATTCTTGTTGAGGTACGATTAATCTATCAACGAAAGATTTTACAAATTTATTGAATGGCTCTGATGCAGTCGTGTCAGCCTCCAAAGGCAAGTTACCTGCAGAGCTTGTCTCACGAAAACCTTCAAATTCCTCTTTCACATTTTTCGATTCTGCTTGTTTGAAACCGTCTTCGTTTTCGTCTCCGTTTTCGTTTTCGTCTCCGTTTTCGTTTTCGCCTTCGTCTCCGTTTGATATAAAACTAGTAGGCTCCAAGAATTTGTCGCATTTCTCCAAACGGACCACACATTCTTTACACTTAGCTTCAGGTGCAGATCTTTCACTTTGGTTAGACATATAGGGGGACTTGTTTCTTTTAAAAGATTGTCTTGATCTTCCAAAGGTCTCAAACTCCAATAAATCGTAAAAATCATATAAAGAAGAAGAACATCTTTTTACTGGCCTAAGGTTGTAAGACATATTGTGCGAGGTATTAGACCTTTCAGATTCAGCTTTTATTTCGTTCCTTAATAAGGATATCATTGTTTTGGAATTCACATGAATCTGAACAAATGGTCTTTTCCTAACAGAAGATTCGATTCGCTTAACAGAAGTAGACATCTGGATAACTTCTGAAGCCGTTGATGTCATGTTACTAAATGTCTCGAGCGTTGAAGTTGGAATAATAGTCGCAGTAACAGGAACATTCTCCGTATCGACAACTTTTTCCGGGCTAACCCATTTGTCATTCGGTTTGTCTTTGTGCAGCGATATGAAGTCTGTAAGGACCGTCTGTTTCATCCTTTTCGAAGGTGTACCATACGAATCGTTTAACCATTTCGGATGCGTAGACTTGATCTTGCTGCTCGAACCCCTGGTGGGTGTATTGTTTGAATTATTAGATAATTCCAAAGATACATTTATTGAGCTATTTACGTTTTTTGGGGAGGGACTGTGTGAAGTATTTGATTCTGCCATGACTAGACCATCCGAATGATCCGGTGATTCAGGAAATGTTTTCGTAATTTTGCTTTCACCAGAAAATATTGCGTTCCCATGCATATGGAATAAATGAGATTGGACATGTCTTTTATAGGAAAACCTTCGATTACAAAAATTACATCTATATCCAGGCCATTGTTTCGTACAACATCGCATCTTTAAATGACGTATCAACGAAATATGCATACTGAAGATCGCAGTGCAATTATTACACTTGAATACATTGCAGCTATATAATTTATTATGCAGTTCCAATAAATGTTTAGTTTGAAAAGTTAACAAACAAACATCGCAACTTATTCTGTCGTTTGAAGGTACTTTATGTTTACTTTTTCGTTTATCAAGATCCGATTTGTTATTTTCTAAATATGTACTTTCTTGAGGAAACGCGGATTCCCGATTTCTACAATAAACGCCATCCGAAGATTCACCTTCAAACGTCGCTGTTTCATTTTCATTCTCTGTATTTGTATCAACTGGCGATAAATCATCGCAGATCTCTGGATCGATTGGCTCTTCCTTTATTCGTATTGCATATTCAGAAGGCTGAAAAAAGATATACAAACCTAATGTAACATCCTAAGAAACGAAAAAATCTATGAAACAGTCCTAGTCTAGTAATTGAAGTCAATCGTTCCATAAATATCATGGGTAGGATAGAAAGCTACATATAGATCCACTGAACTAGATACTAGAGAGAACGGTTTATGACGCCATGTTTATGAGTCAGCCAGGTTCTACCGTTAAAAACATGAAACGTATAACTGCACAAATCCAGAATACTACATCCATAACAAGAGAGGTGTAAATTTTGTGTAAATTTACAGTTCCATTAGAATTACTAAGAAGCTTTTCCTCGACTCCTAACATTTACCATGGAACAGGGCTGATCGATATTTTCAAACTAGTATGTAGTGAAGTCGACTATATTCAACTCTCAACTATATTCAAATGTAAGAAAAATCAGATTCGCAAACAATACTTTTAGCATGGTTGTTTAACGTTATTTCATGAATATATTCTTCCAGGTAGCAAATTAGTACAAAGCAACGAGCGGTCCTTCTACATGTTTAGCAAATTGTATATTATAAATGAGAAATAAAATGTACGACAGAGTAATAAACACCATGCAGAACTCTAAAAATTCCCTATCATTTGAAAATATAAAGAAACAACTCAAAATGTTTGCAACAATCATCATGAATTTTTTAAAATAGAAATATTTGTGTCCAATTCGGTGGAAAATATTGTAGAATCAATTGCGATCAGTAACCGGTGTGAGAAACAGTTAATGGTAGTATTCGGTCAAACAGAAGGAAAACGTGGCTGTCAAAGGTGCTTACATACACCGAAACACTGATGCGATGAACGCATCGACGTTTTTTGTTCTTTCATGATGTATGTTGGCTTGCTATCGATGCAGAAAATAATATATATTTTCTTAATTGGTAAGCAAAGCCATTAGGTATATATCGAGTATATATTGATACATTGATGTCATTTCATGAGACTTTGGAGTCGATGCATAGCGTCATTACTATACGTTTCAGCGTGTACATGTTGCTCAACGAACTTTCTACGCTAGACTATACTAGAACTATTGTCCCAATGCTGTTCAGACAGTAAGGGACATATGCAAAATTCCTCCCTTTCACTATGTTGCCAATTTATATAAGAATATATATACAGGGTGGTTGGTAACTGGTGGTACAAGCGGAAAGGGGGTGATTCTACGCGAAAAAAGAAGTCGAAAATATAGAATAACAATTTTTCGTTTTTTTTTTTATTTTTCCTTTTCAGCAATTTTCGTAATAATAAACTTTATGATTACTTCATATTATCTCACTATGTATTCCTAATTTTCCGTTACGGCAAAAACAAACTTAAACTGCGATAATATCCACTTTATAACGAGACGTGATAAAGTGCACGCGTACCGAGCGAAAATTCAAAGTCGATCTTCTCGAAAACAAAGCCTCAAGCGAAAAATTTTTATTCTATATTTTCGACTTCTTTTTTCGTGTCGAATCACCCCATTTCCGCTTGTACCACCCGTTACCAACAGCCCTGTATACACACACACACACACACACACACACACACACGCGCGCTGGCACACGAACACGCACACGCACACGAATGCAAACGTGCATCTGTGCCTCGTTATAACTATGTGCGGAAAAATTTTGTATATGAACTAATAGCAACAATATTTTTCATAACGCATGCGCAAAATTAAACCTGGGCATAAGGATACACGAGCGTTAAAACGGACATACGTTTCACACAGTCATTTCGTACGTACGTAGAAGTCACAGCGTACGAGCGTTGTCTGTTTTGCAGAGTTGGCAGAAGAATTACTCACGTACTATCGGAGCGTTGGCACGCGGATGGTCGTAGCGATAAAATTCCATTTCTCAAAAATAGCGATTTTTCTTGACTGTGGCGTAAACCATGCCTAACGGAACCTTCGGGACGTTGTGTTGTAAAACTCAAAAAATATTTCTTTTTAATCTGAGCCGACATCGAAGTGCGTTAAAAACTGTATATAATTTGATTTATAGAAATATACAACAAAGGAACTTTTTTGCAATAACAAATGATTTATAATAAACAAATCTAAAAATCTTTGCACAAAATAGAAAAATTTTCATTCCGATCCAACTATTCGCTATAGAATAATCGCCGGACATACATAAAAAATATGTACTCATCGAACTAATAACGAATAACTAACGATAACGTATGACCTGCTCTATTAAAGGTTATACAATACAGAATATGGCTCAGCTGAATCCAATGCCCGTACTAACATAAATACATCAGTGAAAAGGTAACGGACGTTGCCAGTGACGAACGTTCCTGGTACATGTGTGAGTTTTAATCTATTATACGGCTATATATTTTTTACAAC
Organism: Bombus breviceps; assembly: GCA_014825925.1. NCBI lineage: Eukaryota > Metazoa > Arthropoda > Insecta > Hymenoptera > Apidae > Bombus > Bombus breviceps. The sequence goes on from CM026185.1 coordinate 20,008,731, forward strand.
ATACGTTGTTTCAACGCTCGTATGCTTCAACGCATTAATATGATAAAAATCTTACCTGTAACATGCATCTTTTTTATTAATTCACTTGGTATCATACGAATAGATAGATAACATTTCACGATACATCAGTGATTTACATTAATATTACATAAAACATATTTATATATGTATAAATATCAATTTTATATTCTACAAGCCTAGGAATATTAATAACTAATAATAAGAACACAAATGGTAAACATAATCAGTATACTAAATATTAACATACTAATGAAAATCATTTGTAATTTAATATTCCTATTTTTATAAAATAAAATATGTAAATGAAGTTTAATTGTAAAATAATGACATTCGTATAAACTCATTAGTCTACAACGGAGCAATTAAATATTATATTGATAATAATAATAAGCAAGGTTGCATCGATGTTAGACTTTCTGCATCACTTTAGTATTTTTAATCCACGTATTATTATTGAGCCGTAATATATAAACTACAGACGCAAGAGATCATAGCGCGTTGGCCAAAGTAATCTAACAATTGACAGATACATTATACAAAATTTTATGTACCACAGTGGGAAATTCTTTCTAATTCAACAATTAAATTTCATTTCTATTACAAATTACAAGTTTGCGTCACAACGGCCAAAGAGGCATATCTCACTTTGTCATATCGAAATAGTTAAAAAAAAGTGGTACATAAACATTAGCTTAATATGTTATATTAACCAAGTTTTATAGAAACAAAATATATTATTCAGTACTGTCAAAGTTTTCTTATCGAATGATGTTTTAAAACGTACTTACATCTATTTTGCTGTCCAATTTTATATCCATGAAGATTGCATCAACAGGGCGTGCGTAAACCAACACTCGAGCCATTTGCTTTATGAAATTATTATTATTATTAGACAAACTGCTTACCTGTGCACAAAAAAGATCTATGATTAATGAGTAGTAGACTTTAATAATATCCTCAAAGAACAATTCACGTTTTCCTTAAAATATGTCATAACAGCACGATAACAGTAGCAACTTGTAAATGAATATAGAAACTGTATGAAATATGGTTATCAAATATATTTAACACAACCGTAATTATTTGATAAAAAGTCGTGAAATCAATGAGAAGCAGAAGACAATGGAAAATATTTTAGGTTAACGTGTAATACATGATCTTAAAAGTTGTTTACACTCTCTTATTATTCACTTGCATCCAGAACATGTTTCCCTTTATTAATAGTTCGCGTCAAAGTAGAATGTAAATTTTTTTTTATACACATATAAACATGCACGGAGAGAGAAAATACCGTTCAAACTTGGACACCATCATAACCAACACTATGGGCATCGAAATGGCATCCTCCACTAGTAACAAACATTCCGCTCAGTTCAGACAGGTTCAGATCATTATCGGTAAGGAAGTAACCTTGAAAATATATTTATGGAGGGGAAGTAGAAGAATAAAGAATCTTATATTATTTATGATACATCATTCTTCAATAGTTTACTATTAGTTTCACCTAATTTTACCTAGTCCATTACATTACCTAGTAAATTACATTTTAATTACGAAACAATATCATATGGTACGTTTACACGTAACGTTAAATCAAAAATGGTTCGTAGAGCTACAGCGCATGCGTGTTACTAAGTAGATTTTCTGACTAATTTCACGTTGTATCGAATACAATTTTCTTCTTCACGTTTCTATATAAATCCACGTTATATATGTATGTATATCTGTGCATCTAAGAAGCAACGCCAACACACGTCAATGAATATCTGATTAGCCCTGCATCATAAACATTGTAAGCATCGCATTCGTATACACAGGTTTGGAAACTCCAATAGAGAGGGTAATGCTCTTAATATTCGGAAGTGCGTTTTACAAACCGGCCGTTAGTCATAGCGCTGGCATCGATTTGTTAACACCTTTGTCTGCCTTATCACTGAAGGTAAAGGATATAAACTGAACTGATTTTCATAATTTTCATTAATATACTTAAAGTAAATATACAGTATTTCATGTGATACAGAGGGATATTGTTTAAATAAATCTAGCTTTACATAATATAATAGAGTTTAGCTATAAACACGATCGTGCTGGTGACACAAGGAACGTTGCACGGCGAAGTCTAACAAATTGATTGAAGTGGCTTACTTGAAAAATATTTTCTGGCCCGTAGGAGTCTTACCCACTCTAATGGAATTCTTAAATTTATGTATACAAACATGGCAAATATATGCATACATTACATGTGCGCTCACACACACACACACACACACACACACACACACATGTACTTACTGTTGGCTCTGTCAAAGGCTTATGAAATACCACTGGTTGTTAAATTATCTGTCAAAATATCTACTTTATGCTCTAGCGTTAAGGATGAGAATCTTATTGCTCAAGAAATTAAAATGTGGTTAAAGAAATGATTATCTGAATCCGATAGATCGTCAACTTTTGCGGTCGGTAAATTACCGACAACATATTTATATGTAATATCATTTGAGATCGAATGACACAGACGGAACGATGTACAGACTAAACATTTATATCAGTATACATAGACAAACACGTTTGTCACACGTTTCGAGGCTTTAGGACACTTTACCATTTCGGTATTATTCCAAATGTTACCGACTCAGCGTCTCGATAATATTTTCTGTTTCCGTCCCGGGACTACCGGTGGACTCGTCAGTAAGGCTATGTCCGGTAGTCCCTGCAGTCTCCGGTAGACACTGTAAACAGAGCCTGACGCTTCTCTTAAAATTTTGCCATATTGAGTGTTACGTCCGGCGATTCTTTACCTAAACCAGACCCCACGCCGCAGCCAAACTGACAACCCGATGTCCACATACTCTTACTTAAACTCTCGATAAACCTAAGGATCCATCTTATTTCTAAGGATAAATCTTATTTCTAACAATCAGGACTCGCAAATCCCGTAAGAATCTTTGGTTTATGGATGGTCATTAAAACATTTCTTAGGCTTATTGTTCGTTCTTAAAAAGTACGGAGAAAGCGGAGTTTTTCCTATGAGTAATGTCACCAACGATCCACGTTGGTAGGAGGCTTCCTCCACCTATCTTCATCCATTAACGTTGTTCTAATAATTGCGACAAATAATTGCTACAAACTCTTTTTATTTCAATCAGATATAGAAATTCTCTTACCGTCCTAGGAGATTAGTATCCGTGATATTACGGTTACCCGAGTTGATATTAACTTTCCTGAATTTTACAAATGACCGTACATATTGTACGTAAAGCAATGTAAACACAACGAGTCTTCGCATCCATCATCGTGACTGTATCTCCAAGAGTAGTTAAAACGATTCCTCGCTAGCCGTTTCGTTCTCGATGTAAAATTGATTACCACCGTACTTATTGCATTATTAATCGTGTAGAAATTCAAATATGTATAATAAATAATCAAGCAATATGACCACGATTGTAAAATTCTCATTTTTGCTTATACGTTAATCCTATTATAAACCGTGTACAAGCAGAATGTTTACGGTTTCTGGCAGTGAACATTTTATTCAGAAATGTAGAAATAATGTAGATTGAATTATATGCAGTTATATATGAAGTAGTTTAATTGCAAAAACTATTGTAGTTGATTAGATGAGCGAATAATTGGTTGCCTTAATGATAGGGCCGTCGATATAGCGAAAGGCTACTATCCGTGCAGCTACTAGATCCTTTCACCGAAAAGAAAACGATAGGAAGTGGAACAAACGATTGCATTCTCAGGCGCATCCATTCCGTCATTGAACGACGTGAAAACTTCCCGGAGATATCCAAGTTTTGTAAGTAATTAAAACCACTTAACACGATTTCATCTAACTTCCTGATAACGCAGAAAGAAATCATTTTAAAATTGTTCCTTAACAAACATGCTGCAATTACGACGCAATTATGAGTCCTGACAATTTTCAATTATGCCCTTGAAATATTCTTTGTCAGTTATATTAGGCTATGCATTTCTTACAAGGCAACCTCTTACGTCCGCGAAATCTCATTCTCCTCTGCGCATCTAGCATTCTTTTGTTTGAGAGATCATTTATATACCAGTACACCTACGTTATGCTAATTTTTAAGATGTCATTAAGTAGATAATCCTTTTTTTTTATCTTACGCTTAATTAGTGGCTACTGTTTCTAATAATTGTTAATTACAAAAAGCTTTTTGTAGAAACAAGACGAAAGACCTAAATACCAGAATTAAACTCTATGTGTGGCATCGCCTAATATTGTACACCGTACAGTTAAATCTCGATACTATACCAATCTCTAGAGGCTACTCTAGGATTTGATGTAATCCTTGGTGTGCTTACCTACTGTAAATCCTATTATCTCAGACCTCCGGGCACAATGTTAACTGGCACTACTTGAATCGATCTTTGGAAGTATGATATAGATAAGATAATCACATACAGCTGTAAATCAAATATTAACAGAGAGTTATCTCCTGCGCACTTTGATCGAATAACGCTAATTGCGTTTTAACATGCATAAAGAGGTCGAAATTGTTTCGGGTATTTTATCTTTTGCACGGTAAATTTACAACACATATAGGCTATATCTCTACATACATTAATTAAGAATTTTAAATAAATTTACCGCGGATTATCTGTGTACAAATTTCTCCATTCAACTCCATTCGTTCGATTACAATAACGCATATGATGTGACAATGTGACAGCACATCGTTCCGGTATTACTAAAAGATTGATTAATATAATACGTTGATGAAATAAGATGGATGGAGAGTGATAACAGTTTAGGTAGGGTAGTTATGTCACAGCTGTATGTCATGGCAAAGCTGTATGTCACAAAATGTGTGTCATTAAGATTGATTCAGGTCCTATGAGTCTAACTAAATTGAGGCCTGTTTTTTAATAACAGTATTCAGTGGCAAAATATATGCTGTATAATGAAGACAATGTAATAACAGGTTCTAGTAAAAGGCACTTTGATGACTATTATAATGCCTAGATGGTTAGAAGTGGTTAAGATTGACGAATAAATATAGCATGTGTGCATACGCTAATGCGTTTCCCTACAATATCGACCGTTGTTTACATCACAGTTTATTCTCAATATTACCTATGGTGCCTACACCGAGATATAGAATAAACATGATATCGAATGTTTTTTCGTGTTCCACATTTTGGTGGTCACTTGGCCCCCTTCACAAAGGATATAACCCAATAAACACGATGATAGAACCCCGCTGGGGGTAACCATCCACATGCTATATTTTATTCATGAGATAAAATATTTTATCAAATGTCCTACTGGACAAATTGTAAAATTTTAAAATAAAAATAAAAAAAAAACTTGGCCCCCCATATCATTTTCGTATCGTACGCGACGTTATCGATTCGGTATAGCAGTAGCACTGATTCGGGATAGGATAGGCGTGACATCAAACGGGACTTCGTATCTCATGTTCTGAAATATCGACTTCGAGAAAAGTCGGAATGCTTCTCACGCCCGTTACGATTTATACCAACCCCTCGGAACGATTTCAATCATAAGTCCGTTTGAATCACAGCAAAATTTTAGTCGGCGCTGGATTAAATAACCTTCTGGTCATTGAATTCATTTATCCGAACGTAAAATCTATTATATGAACAAGAAATCGTAGGTACATAGTAAAGACTATAAGACCACGGCAGGTTCAAGTCTATATTATTTTATCTATATATTTCATCTATATTAAATACAAATTGCAGACATTATAAAATAAATAACGTAAGTAATTAAATTAATAATTAAAATAAAACAATACTTTAACAATACTTTTTAAAATCTTATATTAAGACAGGGTTTTGTGTGTGTGTGTGTGCGCGCGCGCATACGTGCGAAGACATATTACATTTATTTTTTGTATTTAACGATTGATTATTGAACAATGGTATATGCTTAGAATTCAGTTTAAGAAAATTAAGGAAATTTACAACTTGCAATGAAATGTTATGATGGATCGTAAAAATCGCAAAAGTCGCAAATCTAGAAAAAAAATTCCGAGACCTCTGTAATCATAGATTGGAAATTATGGTGGGATACGTGTGCGTTTTAGGATAAATATATCTAGGCAGAATTCATTGTGCGCGGTTTCTGTACAGACATACATTGTCCAGCTTAGAGTGAGAAATTAAAAGCTCCTTTATGTAATCCTTTCAGGTATCAAATTACTAAATAGAACAGTTGATTTAATAGAGTGTTTATGGTTTCAGTTTTTCAATTTCGCTTCAATATAAAGTCTTTGGTACGAAAGGCCATCAGCATGACTGCGATGATTTATCAAACAATTGTCTAAAAATATCTTCAGATGCCTACATTAATACGAAATTAATGAAGAATATCCGAATGAATTAAATTCTTTCAGTCTTAACAAAAATAGCTTCTATTTATAAAATCATATAATTTTTCCGTTCTATATTTAATAATTTAATCTGATTTAGCAAATTAATTTCATAAATTATAAAATAATGTAGCGTGTAATGTATGATGAAGCGTATGTAATATGTATATGAAATTCATATTTCATGAGTATTGAAAGTATGTTTTATTCCTGTATTAATTTAGAAAAAGCAAAGAATACACTTCGTATAAACCCCATAAACGATCACAGAAGAATTTCACACGATTCCTTCGAACAATATCAAAGAATTAATCGTCATTGGTGACTATTTCGAATGAAAAGGTCAATTGCTTCATTTGCTGTAGTGACGTACGTAATACCAGTTGAATTCGAATAACAACGAATACGATTGATACGTCTACTAACAGAGAACGTTTACTTTTGTCAGCGCATTAAAACGCAAATATACATATTTCATTGTTGATCAGATAATTGTTATAGAATCCTCAAATATTAAAATATCTATGGAAAAAAGAACAAAAGTTTCCATAGATGTATTTGAATATCCCATCAACAAATACGATTCTCTCGTTTAAATTTTTCCTTCGTAAGAATGAATATAATCAATTATAAAGTATGAAATCATTCAACGAATGGGAACAAAATAAACCGAGAAGATAATTACGTATTCTTTTAGCTACATTATATTTGCTGATATGTATTATGAAAATAAAATTATAATGAAACACTCGGATGCACGTATTATAATTACATACGTGTACAAATAAATCGAGATACTTTTTGAGAAGAGGTGACATACAAGAAAATGATGTGAATCGAGTAAAATTGTATGAGAAATTTTAGCTCGAGTTCTTTTGCTGCCAGTTACTTTTGCATAGGGTATCACCCTCTTTCAGCTCGGATCACGATCATCACCGATACATTCTGTATTCTAACAATAGTTCGTTTCTATACTACACATATACATACAATATGTATGAATGAATATTTTGAATATACCTAATCTTCATCCCATAAAACTCACTCACTTAATAGTACGATTTTTATATGCATACATATGTAGCTACTTGGCTATTGACTACGAGATACTTGACGATAAACAGTGACCTAGGGCGTGCTTAAATTCCTTCCAGTTATTCATTGAATCTCTCCACTAACATGGACGTACCAAATATACTAACAAGTCAGGCATGCACTTTCACTTTGAAAACTTTCCTAAACATTTCTATATCTCAGTGGTAATTAATCAAATGGTGTGCATTAACGTAGTCGAACAAATTTCTAGATCACACGCATGGTCATGCCTGTCATGAATTGGCATTCTTTTTTTCTAAATATTTCTTTTGCGTTCTTCCGGGAACCGTTATTTACCTACGTATTTCATAACTCGTAACAGCAAGCATTTATTCACTGTCCATTTTTCAATGAGAATGATACGTTCAACTTATAATTATAGCATAATTCTCATAATGTGATTCTACGATATAAAATTCATAATTTTTAAGTTCTTTAAGTTTTAAGTATCTTTCTAGTTCTCTCTATTCCAATAATAGACTAATATATAATAGAGCAATATTCAAAGTAGCTTGCAAAATGTTACCGTGTTGATAAAAAACATTTTAGAAAATAATTATTTAGCCTTTCATTTATTTGGTGTGCACTTATCGAGTGCCAAAACAGGTTTACTGAAGTTCTAAAGGCGTCAACGACCTTACTAGTTCTTGAAATTACTCGTGAACGACGAAAGGAATCATAGTGCATATTATGTATTTATGCATTTATATATGTCACGTATAGATATGCTTTCAGTCAAGGAATTTTCTTTTAATTTCGATCTTGTCAGCGAAGATTTTTACATTGTTTTCTAATTTCATTAGATAATTTCCTAGATGCATTTGCGTGCCACTTTATTTTATTTAAAATTAATGATCCTAAATGTGCAAAACAAGTTAACGTGTGATACACTGTGTGATTTTCATTAAAATATCGAATATTAGTCGAGAGTAAAGTATATTAGACCATAAGTTTTGTGTGATACACGTTAACAGTGTGATACACTGAATCATGTATTAAATCACTATTTATTATCTAAAAATTATTATTAAAATCGTATTATTTAGAGATAAATGAAAACTTATGGTCTAATATACTTTACTCTCGACTAATATTCGATATTTTAATGAAAACTTTCTTCCGAAAGTTTTAACAGGCTTGCTTTCACTAGAATTGTAGGTAGCCTAGATAGAAAGAAAGTTTGTAAATTTTGTTCAGTATTCGTAATGGAAGTCATATAAATTCTTCGGTCCCTCTATGAGTAAGGAGGCCATCGTAATAAGGACATACTATTTATCAGTTGCTTCTCAAACATGAATTTATGTATGCTACATATGCTATACGCTTGCTCATAATATGTACTATAGGTACGTCCGATATTGCTATGAAGATAATCATTTCATTCGCAGTTGTGTTTGAATGCAGTCGTGTTTACGTTTATGCATTTATTGAAAATGTAAACATGCAAATATGAACAGAATGCACATAATACCTAAGGATATATAAAATATCAAAAGTATACAGCTCGTTATAGTATTCGTTAGATATAAAACAAATCCTTTCTCAGTTTCTATTTATTTAATTGTGTTCACAAAGACGAACATACGAATAAACATGAATTTACATAAACCTTATAATATAAGTACATATAGAGATATATAGATATTACTATTTGTACCTTCTTACCTAACAAGCACATATTACTTTAAAAATCGTTAACAACATAAGGAAATATTCATAAATTGAAATGCGTTTTAGTCTCGATACTGTCACTATTGACGCACTATTTAAATATACATTCTAAAATTCTGGAATCTAGACGATCTCAAGATCGATCAACTATTTCAATTTTTATTTCTTGCTCACCGTTTTTTATCTCTACACACGTAAAAAGAAATGTCGTGCCTATTTTGAGCGTCACTCGCCCGGCTTATTTATGAATCGCTGATTACGCATAAGGAAACGGCTTGTACATATATCATTCAATAACGATATATGCATAAGAAAGCGATTGTACGTCTTTCATTTATGATTTCTCATTGTAGAAGTGCACTACGGACGATAAAGATTTTAACACCAATAAGCAGCAGATAGTGCACAGCAAGGAAATCCAACAAGATGTTATTAATTTGTTGGGCGTTAACGGTTAATGATATTGACTGACAACTGAGCGAAATTTACACGACGATATAAATATATACGTAATCTACGTGCAATAATATCAACAAGCTAAGTCAAATCTACGCTGTAATGTAAATATACATATACAGGAAACGTTGGATAATTGCACAAATATCGGGACCCAATTATTGTAATTATGCAGAGGTAGAAACGATTCTTCTACTCCTCGAAACTGAGATTCTAGACGTGCCGGGCGTAGAAAGAGGGAACGCGAATGAAAGAGAAAGAAGAAAACATTAATGCTCGTGACAAGCTGAAACCTTTAACTCAAAAATCAACATTTTTTTATGCGATTTGTTTGATTTGCGATGCATGAAACTTTTACCAACACGTTTGTTACATTTCTCTGATTGAAAATGACGCCATGACTTTAATACATGATAATTAAATACATGCCGATAAGTAAATATAATTCAAATTATATCGTGCTTTGTCTCATCCTAACCTGGAAGATCTCACAAATACATTAGTAAAGGTTCAATTAAAAAGAATCAAAAGCAGAAATGTTTTATTTTTTAATTAATACCTAGATACATTGTTTCAGCGATATCTGATATTGGATCATGTTACACTGCTTGATCGCGGTGAACCGTCGAGCTTGTTGGTGCATCAACGGTATAGTGGGGATAACGACTTTGCAATTATGTACAGGATCTTTTTCTGCAATTATCGAATGTTTCCTATAATGTGAAATCATTCGCCATTTACAAATGAAGACCGCACGGACAAGATAGATACATACATATGGTAAGTTTCACAAACAAATTGTATCTTAAAATACAGTTGCTCACGAAATTATTTCAGCAGTTGAGATAGAAAATTTTTATGTATACATATTGGATGTGTTAAATAAGACAATTTGGAATTTCATTAGCTGTATGATTATATTGGTAAAATTGAAAAATATTTTGAAAAAATGTATATAGGGGTTATGAGATATTTCTTACAAATGGTATGTTTCGTAAAAAATTAATGTACTATATGAATATATGTCTTAAAGATATGTATAATAAGTGGTTAATAAGGTGTAATAAAGTGTATTAAATCTACACGTATAATGGACAATTGACTGTTCGAATATATTTGTGATCTCTTTGCGTTATACGTATACCTCCTTTAAGTATACCACTTTCAATTGGGATGATGTGAAAAACATTTGATTTTTTTTGGGGTTTTATTTAATTAATTGTTATTTTTCTTACGAAAAAATATTTTCTATCGCACCAACGACAAGAACATCTGAAAGACTCGATCGTGAAATTCGTAAGGCCTGTGAATATAAATAAACGTGGTGTCTACTATCGGACTTGGAACGACCCCTGACGTTTTAAAGACGTCATTCTCAATTTCATGATAAATTATAATAATTATATGTTGACCCTCTCAATTTTTCCATTCTAATCCTATGGAAAAAAATGTAGCTAAATTAAATGTGATTAAATATGAAACTCCAAGAAATCTGTTCAAGATTTAAATTTGCATTGTAAAACCATTTATAGTAGAGAATAGATATATATGAAACTGAATAACAGCAAATGCAATAATAACACGAATGTCAAAACCTATCAAAATAGTAATCGAAAGATGCGATATTTCATGTTATGAAATTGACAAGATTGTTATTGTAATATTGAATGTATGGGTCCTTTTAATTTGTCTCTTCAACCGAAATGTGGTACAATTTTCAAAAGTTTTGGTAATTTCCTTACAATTTTTTAGGTTTATTTAGGTTTTTGTAATCATGTTGATACTTATAAACCACTGGATGACGGATGCAGGGTCATTTTGACCAAACGGTATTCGTTTCTCTGTTTCTCGTTTCAAAGTGCTACAAGTATGCAATAAGAAATAAACAAACAACATAGAGACATCGTATGTTCATATTTGCTCAATGAGTTAGCCAGAATTATTGACTATCTGAAAATACATTATGAAGAAAAACTGTAGCATCGAATTCGTATCTTATCACTCTAACACTAACGCATATGCCGTTCGTGTTTCGATAATGTGTTTATCTCGCTATCGTGCTCGATATGAGAATAGTGCCTCGATATGTAGTAGGCGCATGTTTGCCTCGATGCTAGATGTAGAGTCATTCCCACCATTTCCTGGAGCTGATTTAGCCGAGCGAATCTCTGAGACTTTTACGCTTTGCTGGCGGCGATACTCGATCTATCATGCGACACAAAACACCGCGACGACAATGTCGAACGACAACGATCTTTCTATTATTTCACCCAGGTTTATTGTTCCCCGCTATTGCTAAGCAGCGGCTGCATCAAAATTATCAAAAACGACGTAACACTAGCAATTCTAGGAATATACATCGATGTGCGTCTATTATCGAAACACTGTCAAATTCAACTAAAGCTGTAACATACTTATGTGTATATATGCCGCAATCATACAACATAGACAACAATTTTATGTACCAACTGTTCTTCGATGTATGTAATAAGTATTATTATATATATACGTCTATGATATTTTGAGCCAGAATTTCCTTCTTAACACTGCGAGGAAAAGCACTTTCTTGCAATACATTCACTCTGCCCAGTGTCGCTGTTAAACTTGATGTAAATCTCCAAAGGTATTAAAACATCAAAAGTTATAAAAATATCGAAAGTAAAGTACTCGTTGTAATGTGTAGGGGGTGAAACTAATCTCTACTTTTCTTTAGTTGTATTTATAAAGATATGAATTCGCAAAAAGATTTAAGCGTTACGCTTAAATTAAGGAATATTTATTAATTGAAAAGATTCGAAAGATTAAAATTCTTTTCTACATTAGTTTTTTTGCTTTTCCTTGTTTTCTTTTTTCTTTTTTTTTTCTTTTTTTAAGCGTGGGAAAGTTTGTAGAAACTTCGGAGTACAAATCAATAAATACAACAAATACAAAACAATAAATCACAAGCTAAGAAACGAAAGACACGAAGTTAGTAGATATATACATATAATATGATACAAAGAGCAGATTTTGCAAAAGAATTTATAGGAGGTACAGTATAGGACAAAATGATAGCTCGGCCAACATTTTTATTTATTCCCAGTCGATTTTAGCTTTTGTTTTTTTTCTATTTCTTTTCATACGGTTTGATAAACCATGGTTCCGCGAAAACGACTTTCAGTATGATTACAGATTACAATATAGAGAGTAGGCGAAATATATATTTTCTTGTGTATATTTGCAAAGACACATGATAAATGAAAATATTGAATGAGTGATGAATTATCCAAGTTTGTAATAAAAATAACAGCGAAAAGGGTAGTGTCAGATAATTGAATAATTGTTCTTAATTATTTGTCATTAATATAGAACATATACATTGTACGGTACAATTACATTACAGAAAGTACAATTGACGTACAAAAATTAACTCATAATGAATAACGATGTTTAAACTATGCGTAAATCTTGGCAGCTTCTCCAAAGAATTTCGAGTCTGCTTTCGTCGTGTAGCTTGTCGCAAAAATCAAATTACCATATTTCCAAAAGAAAGAAATCTGGATACAATAAATATACTGACGTGGATAACAGAAAATTAATGTGGTTTCGAGAAATTTGTCACACTTTGCGAATAAATATGACGTATGTTAAAACTTGGTTGGAAAATTTCCATTACGAAAGACTTGGCCGAGACGTTGTGTCGTGTGGTGTCGTGTCGTGTCGCGTCGCGTCACGTCACGTCACTTCATTTCGTATATGCAGGATATTAATGTATGCGGTAGCGATCGATCGTATGATTTTCACACCAGTTACGGTCGATTCAACGCGATACTTTCCTTTTTTTCTCTTTCTTTTTCTTCTTTCTTTTTTTGGAAATGATCAGTTTCCGTCGAGCGTTATGGGATTAAGGTTACTCTTGAGTAGAAGCTACAAGAAAATCTATATCGCAAAAGGTTTCAGCGGTTAGCGGATTACGTGGCAACGTGTACAATTTAAATTGTATATTATATATACGGAAATAATACGACAAATACGATAAAAAATTAACGAACGTATCAACATCCATTTCTTTTTATGCTATGTTAATTATACGGTTTCTCAAAATTTAAGAAAGCAAGCATCCTACCGTACACCTTGCTCCTAAACATATAACTAATTATTATTATTATTTTATAATACGTATCAGGTTTGTTCCTGAACAATTTCACTTGTGATAAAGGTAAAAAATAACGATTTGAAGTAATAAATTATCTTCACTGTTTTCCTATTTTTATTGTAAAAGTAACATAGACAAAGTAACTCTACTTCGTGTTAGTATCAAACAAATTGTTATCAACTAATTTCCCATTTTTGTTTCACCTCTTTCAAATAAAATAACGCAGATTTTAATGTGAATTGAAATTTGAAATATTGTATTTTGCATATATATAATATAATATATAAACAATATACCTAACTACTTCCTTAATTGGCTGATGCATTTCCATTGTATCAACTATTATGCTACGATATAAAGTAGCAATTGTTCTCAGAACAACCTTAACCTTGGGAGGTTTAACGTTAATTATTCTATAAAATCCGTTGCTACCATACAAAAGTCGGAAATTACTTGAAATATTATTACAAATATAAGAATATTAAATATTATTTCAAGGAACATTTGTACAAAAATAATTCATCAAATAAAATAAAAAATTACTACATTTGGTAGATAGACAACCAACAATTGTTCCAAGAAAAATAATTTTCTTTTCGTTACTAATAATTTTTATTATTCTTATTCAAATAAACTAACAGATAATTATCTCAAAATAACATCGATTTACACAAGATAATATGTTATTTAGATAAACATTTTTCAAATATTTTATATAGGCAATCACCAACCCTGATACGTACGTATATATGTATATTGAGATAATCTATATTTTCTGAGTAGCGATAGGGCTTATTGAAAAGCAATTGTAACGAGCTTTTTTGACAAATATTCCTACGCTATGAACGATTACTAACGTTATTTATATATTTTTATATTATATTATTTATATTATATTAACCAATTCGTTGTATAGTAACGTAGATATACATATAAGTGATAACCACAAATGTTCCACAAATGTAACCACAAATGTAATCGTAATAAATATAGAAATTAAGAACTCTACTAACATATTATCGTTCGAAAGTAACGAAAATTCCTTGATGAGAAAGGAATTTAGACTTTTTAACGAAGAAATAAAGGTTCGATTAAATATCGGACCTTTTATATAACACGTGTTAAATTAAAGATTATTATATTCATTATATTCATTAAAAATACTTTGATTAAATATGTTATATTATAATATTTATTTGATTCGATTTTTGGTACGATACATGTTTAATCTTATATATAATTTTATTTAACCAAAAATAATAAATACCGCAGAAAGTGAATTATCTCCTTATGATATATTAATCCTATATGTACTAATCCTGGAACTTTTATATTTCAATTGGATTGAAAATGACCAAAAGGGAGCAGCAGGATTAAAATAGTTTCATAATTACACACAGGTTTTTATTTCGTTTTCTTTTATCAATCCTGACTATTACATATAAGGTTCTTCACTTTGACCAGTAGAACATATGCATAACTTTCCCTAACGGTAAATACATAGGCTAAACTAAAAATCGTTGTTGGATACTAAATTCGCTAATTCTAAGAATCTTTATCAGATTTCAGTCCGGAATATCTACATTGCATTCATAGGTCATCTTTTCGAAGCAAAGTTCTTTTCCCTTTTTCATCGTCTTTCCTGTCTTTACAAGATCCGTTGGCTCTTCGTGCGAGAATCAATATAAAATCACTCAGATGGCCAATCACAAAGAAACACAATGTATTTCTTGCCTTCTTTTTTCCCCCTTTCTACCGGTGCGTGTGCGTCAAACGTGAATGGCGCGACACTCGTAAACAGTAAGCATTGAATATGCATGTTGCGGCTCGTGGACAAAAACCTATTACCCTTGACTTTCACCAGTCTGCCTTCTCTGACGGAACCAGAGGCGACTGCACTTGCCACTTGTCATAGCGTGTGTGTACATACCTCCTGAATCTGATGCACCTGTAGATCGGCCGTATGTCGTTTCATCATTTCAGTCGTTTGCGCGTAACGAAAGATAATTGCGAAACGGCGCGGCAAGCCGATCTCATCCGAGCTCGGTCGAAGGTTACCGAGCGTCGTGGCTACATAAATACAGCGAGTGACGCTTGGCGACCATTCGAAGAGCGACCGAGGTTAAAGTAATTTCAGTCCAGTGTAGCCGTTAAGATAGTTTTCACTGTGAAACATACATTTGAATTATAAAAAGTGATACGCAGCGCGTCAATCACGCGACCGAGAAAACGTTTTCTCTTGATAAAACCGATTGAAGAGGAACGCGTATCGGAAGAGATTCGTTTCGTGTTTCAGAGTAAGCCCAACGAGAAATCAAACATGTACACCAACCCGTTTAACCGCAAACACAGTACTATACGACAGATGTTGGACAAGTTACTCGATCCGACGAAAAGATCCATCAGAAGATCGGAAAGTGTATCGAGTTCCGACAGTGGCAGTTCCAAGGGTAGCAATAGTTCCCTGACCAGATGCACGCACAGCCACAGGGGGGTTTTACACTGGAGCAGGAAGTGAATCACCGAGGAAGATAACCAGTGAAATGCTGTGATTCTCTTCTTTCTCTCTGTTTTTGCTTTTTTTGTTTCATCCTCTTTACGGGTATCCTCGCGGAAGAGCAAGCCGATAAGAGAAGCCATTAACAGTGCAAGAGATTTCGATCGAGTTTGCTGGCAGTATCAGCAATGTATGCCGTGGAAAATACCATTGCACGACATAAAAGGCCGACCTGCTACGAACCCGTCGCCGCGGTGGAGACGCGTTTTGAATCAACGCGGGAAGTTGCGACGCGACTTGGTGAAAATACGAAGCCATATATCCATCAGCGAGACCAGGTGTTATTACATTTCGCCGCGCCGTCGCGTCGTGAATATCGATCGTGGTTATTTGCTCGGATCGATGATCAAAGGATATCGTACGAGTCACGGCTACTCGAATGTACGGTAAATATCACAACTGCGATATAAACATCATTTTTGTTTAGAAGAAATCTAAATGATATTCACTACGATCAAAATATATGGAATTGATCAAATTCATTTCAATATTGTCAAATCCATTCAAATGTTACCGAATATCGTATCGAAATACATATAACAACCATATATCGAACTGTAAATTCAGCTTGGATATACATATTACGCACGCATACAAGCGCTATATTTATTGCATATCACATTATTTATTTTATAGACGAAATTTAATTATACATATACACGTCCATATAACACGTATTGTTAAGATCACCATGTGCCATAATCGTTAAAATTTGCAAACGCTTTTCAGTTGGCTGTTAGTTTTATGTTACTAGTCAAAGGTCAGTATTAATCGCTGAATCTGTACATGAAAAATATGTACATGTTACATGAATCTGTAAATCGACGATAGTATGTTACTTCTAATTTATTTGTTTCGCATGATATTCGAATCAAATAAAAGACATTTATTGAAAAATTAGTTGTTTCGTCCTTCCTCAACTCTTTTCTTACTCTTCCTTTCTCTTGCATTAGATAACATTTTAATATAAAATTTTTCACACGATATATGTACTCACATTACAATCAATAATTGTATGTTAAACCGTTGAAGAAATATTTCCCATAAATATAAATTTAATATTTTACCCATTACTATATTACGAGTTAAACTATTTGAGAAAGCATTCTCTTTTCTTCAAACTTTCGCAAATTACATACTATTCAAAACGTATACGAAGACCATAGGAAAAATCATGATAACTACATACATATTTGTTTATTTCTTGATTGTAATGTCATTTTGTACCTATACAAAGGAATATTGAAATATATCTCAATATAGGATAGATAAAAATAGGATAGAATCTTTTATGTCCAATCGAAAGAATTTTTAAAAAGAAATTTATAAGATAAACGATATTTTAATATCTTATTTTACGTATTCTGGTAACAAAATTACTTGACAACGTATTGAAATTTCAAAACTGCTAACATATAAAACATATAAAAGATGGAAAATGTAACTATGTATCATCCTCCTCTATCCCCATATACACTGGCGTTGATAAGCGTACGTATATCTGAACGTTTCGATTGACTTGCAATAGCAGTAAGTAAATTTTACCAAATCTGGTAAGTATGAAAATCAACGAGGAATTAATAACAAAGAGTTACTATCTTTTTATGAAATTACCAGACTATGATACTGAATTATATATTAAAAAATATATCAATATATATATATATTTTTTTTTACTATTTACTGTATAGGTATTTATATAGAAAATTATGGATAAATTAACTTTTATAAGGCAACATCCAATAATAAAGCTGGTATGTATGTATCTATGTATTCTGTAATCATCAAACTTTATATCATAGAACTACACCCTGTTACTTAACGAACTTTATTTTCTTTATATTGAAATCCTTTAATTTTTGGCACGGAAGACAGATTAAAAGGATTCCCTATACTGTTTCTGTTTCCACTGTGATGAATGGAAAGACGTAAGGCAACAGTTTGGTACATATTCCTTTTCCTTGTCTTTCATACGATAAATTTTACACAATAAAAGTTGAAATAGCCACTACTAAACTAATAGTTTCTTTTCTATAAAAAAAAATCTCGCGCTGTATCGATTAATGTATCAAAAGATACATGATTCCTTTTAAAAGAGCAAAGTTTATTTTCACATAACCCACGCCCGCCTACAGAATAACTAACATCACAATATACCTGCCTTCAATTCATTCAACTTCTATCTGAAACATTTTTCGCTGCGGTTAATAATAGTAACGTAAACCGAAATCTCAATATCAGGTGAGACACTTGAGGCACATGTACGCGCGCGCGCGTGTCTACGTTATATTGTATATGTACATATAAATTGCGTAAATGTAATAGTCAAAACTGAAGTCACTTATTATTAATAAAAATCTTATGGTCAGATACATCTTTTGATCATATTGAATTACACCGTTGATTGTAAATTTCCAAGGAAAATTCAGTTGAATGTAACAAATATGTTCGATTAAATGATTTTATGTGAAGAGGCGTGTACGTTGAGTCAATTAAACAGTTATAGTTATAAGCTAGTGCTCTGGAAACGTACGTAATAATAATAATAATAATAACAATAATAATAATTCAATGCTGAAATATTTACATATTACGTTATTGGCTTAATTGGAATTCAAACCGTTGCAGACGATTGAGAGACGTTAGTGAGGTCAATAAGATTTATTGTCAATAGTTACCTACAAGCGTGCTTTTGCAATAGCGAGCAATTTTTATTCGAATAATAATTAGATAATTGTCAACTGCAGTGTTGTACATTCTCTTGTTGTTTTTATCATGGATTATCACGAATTATCATGGATTACAGTTACTTACATTAGCCTTGCTACATAAAATATTATTTCGAAGTAAGGTATTATCTTTGTCGAGTTTGTAAATATGCGTGTATGGTAGAATAAGTATCATTGTGCTTGTATCTTTAATTTAAATGGGATATGTGAATGGGATTTGATAATATAACGACGAAAATAACGATTCTGTATTGATATACAGGTTGCAATTACTTCTGTGGTCACCTATTAATCACCAATACATCTTTTAAAATAAATTTTAATAAACATTTCTCCTCCAGGCCTCCAAACAGACCTCCTTTCCTATCGTTAATGGTTTTGTTGTAAGTATTACAGAATAACAGTAAATTCATTCATATACATATTTTTGCACATTATGTACATTTTTGTAACTTTGAATTTTCTACAAATACAAAAACATTTTCAATCTAATTATGAGATAGCTATTAAATTAAAAATTTTAATTTCGTTGTATTAAATTCTGATTCGGAATAAATTCATGGTACATTGAAAATACAGAAAATACAGCGAAATATGTAATCTAAAATTCTTATTACACTTATGCATATACGTAGCAGTCTCTATATATTATACCACCTACCGTTGGGCATAGAGATAGAAATCATTTTTAAATAAACAGAAAATTCTGCTTAAATATTAGAAAAATTGTATCGATCCTACTTAAGAAGGTATTACGAAATATCGAAGAACAAAATTTTTTGATAAAACATAGTATTGATCCAACACACGTGTGTAAAAGTTCACTTTCCCGGCACATTATAGCGTGTACGAAGGCAGTTCGATCAATCTTGCTACAAGAACGTTTTGGCAAGACGTAATCACAAGACGTAATCACGGCTTATTAAATTTAAATATATATCACAATTTCCACTAGAAGAAAAAAGAAGAGAAAAAGATATTTTTGTACAAAATAATTAGATTGCGAGTGTCTATTGGAAACATTTCTGGGAAATTCCAATACGCAGAAATGTATAAAATTATAATTATCGAAATATAGAAATTTCGAGAAATTTAGATTACAAGAATGCTCGACTACGTAACGGTCGACTTTAAGAAAATAGTATCATAGGCTATATAATTATCTCATGTTAGATAACGGTATTTAAAGAGTAGCGATTTCGTTTGGGACATGTGTAAATATCCGTGTATTGTGAAATTGGAGCGCAACATAATTTAAAGAAAATAAAACTAAATCGCTTATTGTTTAAAAATGACCATGGATCATCTCATACTAGAAATGTGATACATCTGTCGCTATATCATACTTTAATACTGCTGTAATATTAATTCTTCTTTTACATGTATAAATAGGTCTTGTTTAAGTTTTTGCAGATATCTCGGAAACTAAGACGGATTGAACGGCGATAACATGCATAGGGAAAAGTTGTCCAGAATGATGACCTTCACAATATATTTCAAGATCATCAAAATCGGTGAGGTGCAGTTGATTTTGAATAATTGACGAATAAACTTACCATGTATTTAGTGAAAGGAAGTACGTTCGATCGAAGGTTAGTGATTTTTTAATTTCATGCACTTTGTCTTAAGGCTATGTTTTGGGAATAACAGGTAATAATTTTAAAAATAAGATTCATGATTCTTTTCCTATACTGTTCAACAATATTTCAAAGAATTACTTTTACTCATATGTAGTCCTAAGTTTACATGTTATATCCTATTATAAGTATTATAGGATAATCGAACTTTGATTTGAAATTTTCGCATGGGAAAGTATGTTTTAATAAATGCACAAAAAGTAGCAATGTGCTTCAGTTATCTGTGCTATTTTCTCTCTCTCTCTCTCTCTCTCTCTCTCTTCAATATGTTCACAGGTAAGCCTTTTACAATACGAAAATTTAGTTGAAAATATCATGTTGTATCAAAGGAATGTCGTGCCTTTAAAATGCTGTTGCACGAGAAGAGAAGGTGAAGTCGTAGAAAATCTACTTCCTCTCCGATTTCGTTAGATGTATCAATCGATATCAATGTTCAGTATGTATGAAAAATAAATGTGACGATTATCACAGCGAGATTGTACACTGTCTCTGACTTGGTAGAGATATGTTTCAAAAAGATGCAGCAAATTATGTATTGGCATGCCGGTCGGCTTTTGAGGCCATCGTGGCAAAAATCGTCACACTGCCACATTTGTTTGGCACCGCCAACCAAGAATGGCAACCAAGATGGCATTGCCGCCTGGCAAATGCCGACGCAATGGGGACGCAGCTTAACGGAGATGTCAACTCCGTACTAGTGTGTATACGATTATTATCGTGTATGGCGCACAAAAATAATTTAATTTTAAGTAATTAACGCATATTGCGCACATACACTAATAACATATTATATAGTTACTATGTAGTATATGTACTATACTATGTAGTAACATATAGAAAACTTTTGTATACGCTATGTGCGTTGCATACAATATCTTGAAATGTTATTTGCGCTACAATGAGACAGGGTTTGGCAGATTTATATTGGTATTTATGATCAATATTCAATATTAAAATGTATATAAAAGTTGCATGATATTTACTGTAAACATATATATGTATTTAGTAGAGAATTAATATACAGTATGAATAGCCATTTTTGATTATTTCTTTTATTACTTAATATATATTTTAAATGACATTAACTTGCTTTGAATTACTTAAATATATATTTCAATAAACGATACTATTTATTGCACATATTAAGAAGAATTATAGAAATACAGAATACAATTTGACAAAAGTATACAAAAGTGGAAATCGTAGAGAAGTTAGATTTAACATTATATGTATCAGTATCTCGTAGATCTACAATCCTTTTCTGGCATTATAAATAAACTAGAAGATTTTGTAAATTTGGTGTAATTTTGCTCCATGTTTTTTATATGTTAAAGTAATTCGATATCAAACAATATTATCCAAGTTAACGTTTTTGTCATAATCATAATATTTCAAATTTATTTTCAGTGCGGTTAATTACATTATTCATTGTTGTGACTCAATATCGTTCCATTTTGTAAAATTACAGTGATTTTTCGTTCCGTCTATTTTTTAAACTTTCTCTTATCTGTCATTGTAAATGAAGGTAAAAAACATAACTTGTATAAATGTAAATTATCTCATAATTTCACTCTTTAGCTATCCAAATGGATTATCCGTTTGTATTATAATTAATTAGTTTAGGTAATAATCAGGGTGCTAAAGTATCATGCTTTTCATCTTTTTCACTTTGCACGTCTATTTACGAATATGTGCGTGCATGTAAACGTGAAATTCTTCCGTCAACGCGGTGGATTTTTCATTGAGATACGTATCAGTAGCTATCACAATGGAAAACGTCGCTGTCAGTGCTACTCCGTTTGTTATCTGGGTATGATCCCATCCTGGCGTCCTGTCATTCGAAAATATCTCGAATTTACATTCGTGAAAATGTACGGCGCTCTCTCGTTCGGACACAAAAGCCTTTCAAATATTTCTGGTAGCCCTTGCTCAGTTTTATTCCCGACTGGTTCCAACATGTTGTTCCACAGTAAATTCGCCCCTAAAACCAAACGGCGAACAAATGTCACTCGCTATACGTAATCGTAGAACAATTGCACGCGTTACGAAACGAAGCTGTTATTGAATTAAATTTCTGTCAAGTCCTCGATTGATTTTTATTAAAATGTTTGTGACGATTCAAATGTATCATTGTACATTTTTGTATAGTTTACTAATAATGTAATATAATACAACATAATATCGTGCAAAAATGAGAAAATGCATCGAACATCTTGATAATGTTAAAAGGAGATATTCAAGTGCTGATTTAATCAGTCGGAGCATGATTCTGAACAATCTTTTCCTATACATGTAACTGATGCGAGCGCCGTTCGGCTTTGGTTTCCCAGAGATATTTACATACAAATAACTGTCATTACCGCTACAGTGAATTCTACCTATAATTGTGAATCCGTGACAGCGTATGCGTTATTTGCCTTGTGGCGTGGCCGGATACGATGACTTAACTCTAACTCAAAATCAATGTAACCAGACTAACTAAATAGGATATTCCACGGATGCTTTGGATGGAAGCGCATCTGCACGTCGATATAACGTGTATCAATATTTTCCCAAAATCGATAAGAGCACTACCAGTAAGAACCTAAACTAAACTGATACGAGAATATAATATGTATTATAGATATAAGAAAAATAACAGTTATTAGGGCCGTTGTTACATCCACAACAATTATAATATTCTTCCGGTTCTCATAATTGTTCTCTGAACCAAGACCGATTCCGATTTCATAATTGCCTTTAACCCCGCGTAAAACATCCAAACGTAAAAAATGCAAAGGAAAGCTTGCTATGTAAGCTTAGAATTTATGTTAACGATAAGTCTCTATCGCCGCCATATATACATATATACAAAAAGGTTGATGCTATATACAGAATAAAAGGAATATTTCTTGTCAAACATTTCTACTTTACATTAGAGATATCGAATTTTTCGTAAATTAATTTTTTTACGTTTATTACGCAAAATTTTAATAATTGTTTGCATATTACTAATAGTAATACAAAGAAAGTTGTATCGGCGCATTTTTCCCCCCTATAACCATTTACTTTATACCATTTATTACATTTAAATTGACAATCTTTTTATGTACATTATCCGATTTACAATTAATTGCGTGAATGAGATTGTTGCAAAGTCATGGCCAACTTCATTTTGCATATACATGTACAGCAAGCAAGAAACAGGCACCAGATGCGCTGCCCCGTTGTCAGACCATCCATGACTTCTGATTAACTTATCTTATAAAAAGACTAACTAGTACTTGACTTTGGTATAGTCGTCGTTAACCGATTTGTACCTTCGTTTAGGATGAATGACGTAGAGTGTAGAGAAAACATAATCGCCGTGTAGGCTTCCAAGATGTAATTTATTCAATTACTTTTTCGGCATAAAATTGAGATACAGATAGCTGAACGTTGAATGGTTACAATGTACGAGCGTTTACTGCCACTACATAACCCATAATTAAATTCATTTATGATATTGAATTTTTGCAAATCTTTAATCAAACATTTGTAAATGAAAATAAATTCCAGTTACTAATAATACAAAACCTATACCAAAAGGCACTTATTATACAATAGAATTAAATATTTATAGAATTTATTATAGATATAGAAGAGAGACATAATAAGTATATTTTATTGATCGCTCGATTTTAATAGATTTTAATAAGAATGAAATCATAAAGAAAGATTCAAATAATTGTGAATCAATGATTACTATGATATATATTTTTGATGAATAACCCTTAGGTCCAAGCTTCCCTTTCTTATGAAATAAACAACAATCAGGAAATTTTGAGCGATATTGTAACGTATTTACGAAGTAGGACATTACTTTCGAAATCTCGTTATCTGACGCTATAATACAAAACTAGATTATGGCCGGAAACTTTGAACAACTTACCGTGAGTCTATTAAAATAGAAATTTTATTTCATTATAAATGTTCGTAATTCTATTATTTGTTATTTATATTCCTACCTAATGCATGTCCCTTTTGACTGAAGTGAAAGCAATCGTACGTCACCAGACTAGGGTCAATCGGTGGTGCTCCCTTTGGGTTTGCGTTCGGAGCATTAAATAATTTAATGAACGGTTGCAATACCACCGTAAAATTCGGAGACGTGTCGTATCTAAAATAAAAAAAATTTGGGCATTATTCGAATTGTTTCCAATAAATATTTATCTGAGATAATTATCCGAATAAACTCGTAAGCTCGAATATTCTATCAGTCGTATAATTTAATTATTCGTTATTCGATGAAAATTATTCTTTTTATTTGTCCGAGTAATTCATTATCATTTGTTTATTATATATTCATTCGAATACTTTATTCAAACATTAATTCTAAAATTATTTGAATAATATTACAAATAATTGTCTTCGCTAAATTTTATACTGGAGTCTTTATACGAATACATTCAGTTATGCGTGTTACGGATAAAGTTCGTAGAGTACGTGTATTCAAACAAAGTCGATTTTGCCCGGGCAATATCAGCATTGCACGCCATATTGCTACGCTGCCGCTTCACTACCTCTGCATTGCCGTTGCCCTGTCCAGCAAAATCCGAAGAAATAGTTAAATAACGAACATAGCCCGCTGTAATCTGAGCAAAATTGCCATTGACCACCATTAGGTGGACAGTGTCGGTAGCTATTATTTCTTTGCGAAGTTCGCTAGGTTTGAAACGGGCTTGAAATGGGCTTTGTGCATAATGATAAATCCACGCGGGCAGCACAGCGCCAAGTTGTTTCTGTTTTATTAAACGTAAACGCTTTACTACCGCGCTTTATTATATTGGAAAAATGTTAATCTGTGTTTTCATTTCAAGATACTGTTCTCATTTTCGGATACAAGCTTGATATCTCGTAGGGACATTGAGTTTATCACTTTCCGAATTTCATGTTTATCTTGCTTTAATTCAATGGATGTACCGTTAATCCTTTCTACTAGTTCTTGCCGCAAATTGACTCTCGTACGATGCACAATCGCTTTCACCGTTCCTCACAGATCTAAAAGTCTAACAGTGATTTAAGATCTAGCGAACTCGCGGACCAAACAATCTCTCCTCCCCGACCAATCCATCTTTCATGATAAGGTAAATGAATAATATTTCAAATATTCTTAAACAAAGTTTCATATGCTATGCAAAGTTTTCTATCAATTCTATAATTATAAGCAGTTATAAGAAATATTTACTGATTGCTCAATTACAAGCGTACCTTCCTGAATATATTAAAGCTTCGACGGCTTGCTGATAAAGATGCGACATTTTCGAAGCCGCAATGTCCGGTCGATTACCTCTGTGCATGCAAGCACAGTAAAGTGGATGTAATATATGGCACATGGTACTTTGTGGTAACCTAATAGAAACTGTAACATCTATAAGTTAAAGTATTTTAATTAGTGAAATATTTAAAACGATATCTATACGAGATATGTACATACATGTTAGCGACAACGCATTTTCTTAACGATATTACGGCAGATAGCCCGCCGCTATTTATGACTGGGCCTGAGTAAGGATCTTGGCAGAATAAATCTTGAGTGAATGTTCAGAAAGTGGATAACTGGCTGTTCGATGTCGCCGAGCAACGAAGTGTCGATATGAATGTGACTGTTTAGAGGATGCACGTGATGAGTTCGCGGACGACAAGCGATCCGACATCGCATTGCCAAAGAATAGAGATTTTGTCTAGAGGAGGAACGGATTGATGCTCTTTTTTAGACTTAGCGGACTGAGAGGGACCGCACGACATTTATCCAGTATAAAAAGATCTAACATATATATACCTGGTGGCTCACGGAAGTATTTGAAAACTTACTGTAGAAATCAAAAATACTGTAGAAAACAAAGAGATCGTACAGTTTATTTCATTTTCAAGACTGAATGGTGAAGTCTGTACTCTCACATTCTTGAACTTCACTTTTTTGAAGATTGTTGCAAAACAGCATGGTGGATTCAAGTCGCTTTTTCCCTTTGCAAATTTTACGAATTCAAGCGACTCTACATGGTTTGAACAATTCTTTTTTAGCAATTCGTTTTAAGGACACACGAGACACAAGATCGACCGTGCAACGTGCAACTTCTTCGTGGTATACCTTGGGGTGCTTTAACGTTAGCGGCACACTTTTCGCTTAAAGTGCGATAAGTCATTTAAAAAAGATTGTGCAGTAATTTATTAGAGGTTGTTGTAGAGATCGTTGCATCGAGAGGGACTTCTCTTTACAAGGTCACCTTAAAACGCTGCTATTTCATGACGAAAACGCTCGTAAGTTCAAGCAATTGTACACATTATAAAAGCTCTATTACTATCCTTTTTTTATAATATAGGATTTAAAAATTTCCTTATAGGCTTTAGACTATTATTATAAACGTAGAACTAGAACTATAGAGTATTTATTTCAAATTATAATATTGAATTAAATTAATGTGATTTTATGATATTCCCTATTTATATATTCACCATTTTTATAGTTGTGTTATATCCTGACCCTTGCAATTAATTGGCCGAGTTTTTCTCTTTAATTTTTTAAATTTTAAGTTGCACCTGTTTTAGGTTGCAATATTAGACGAAGATTCCGTTTGAAACGTTCAAACTATTCTTTTTTCAGAATTATCGTAAACATTACCTATGACTGGCACAAGATTGACTAATGTACGAGGTAGAACAATTTTCAAGAAGTCCAACGTCCTTCGCAGATGAAGAGCGTAGCGAAGCGGCGAAAACTGTACACGATTGAAACATTCCGCGGAGCAAATATCGTTTGCCCCGAAGAAGATTGTAATCAGCTATAACAGAAATATTCAAACTTGTTATTTTAAAAGCAAACGTATCAAGTAAAGTTTATTTCGTTCTGCATACATATATTTCCTACTCATCGCTGTAGTAAACACTGCAAAATGTCTGATATACTTTTGTCTATTCGAGATTATGTGTTAACCTTTTAAGAATGCGATTGATTCATGCAAGTTGTCAAGTATAGCACTATAAATTTCGCATCTTAAATGTAGTAATAGCTCACCCAATTCATTAATATTTATTTTCTATAAAATGTTGAAGGTATGTACGTATGTCTTTTTTATTTTTCTTTTTTCTTTTTTAGTTGACACCAGAAACGCAAAAATAATTAATTTTTAAATCGTTCATTTGGAATTTTTCGTCACGTTTCATTAAATTATTAAGAGGTAAAACTTTGGATTAGGTTCTTTTATTACTTACTACCTGCCACATGAATATTATGGAATATTTCACATACCTTCCACTGCTTCTTTATGTTTATTCTTCGATCCCTTTTGATCCTTTGAACAAGAATCCGAGCTTGTTGTAGCGCATCTTCCGCAGCAGCGACTGGAAAGGCTATATTTAGTTTCGCTTTCGTTGAGATAAATTCACCTGTGCCCGTTGAATATCCTATTAAATTGGGATTGAACACCTAATACAATAATACAGAACAATTATATGCAATGATACAGTACATAGTAATTGACGATTTTGTAAGGAATTTTTGCAAATAGCAGTTTCTCGACGCATTAGTCGACACATTAGTCGCCACGTTATCGACAACGAGAAGAGGATCGCGTCGCAAAGAGAGCGACCGTCTCCGCCGTGCGGTGTTGCGCCAGAGCCCAGAATTATTAATATTTGGAATACTTTGGAATAATCCAGAATCTAGAAAATTCCCGGAGATTTGTAAATCGTTGACGTATAAAGAGGGCGCGGTTAGGCGTGGGGCAACGCCATGCACCGCGATGTGCCGACGATCGGTGCATACATTAGATATTTAATTTCTAATATAAATTCTAACCATCTGTTAATGATATTTATTAATGCTACCGTACTATTCATTGAAATTACGATAAAACTACAGTGTAGTAAGGATACAGGGAATCATAGATATTTTTATTAAATTCATACGCACATTTAAAAGAAAATTTTTCTTGAGAAGTGAGTTAATATATATTAAAAGTGAGCAAATATATTCCTAAAGTATACGAAACAATATCTATACCAATAATTATATCAGAGTTCCATTATCTTTAAATCAGAATAAATGTCTACTGTACAACAATAACAATACATGAGCATGCATTGTGAAGAACACGCGTACATTGCGTTTCCCTTCCATTTGCTAAATTGGATTCAAGGAGAACGTAAATTTAATGCGTTTAATACCTTTAGCAAATTAGGAACGGTTAAGAATCGTCTCCAATCACCTTGACCACCCACACACCAGCTAACTCCACGTGCTTCTATAAATGTTCCTACTGCAAACTCTTCTAGAGCTCCGCTTCCTGCGACCAACGAATCGCCCAGTCCACCGACTACATCTATATCACCAGGCCGTAAACGATGCACACTGTCAGGCGCTGATAATGATCTAAGATAAAAGAATAGGGAATAGGAAAGACAATTGAAAATCATCGCTACTATTATTACGCATAACGATTACTATACATACTATGTACTATGTGCATTTGTAAGTCGCAACAAAATATCTTGTATACTTAAATATTATAGTCTTGCCTCGAAATAAGTAACACGCCCGTCATTGGCCAGCTGTTTATTACGAGTCAGGCAGGCATACTATTCAGATTGACTTTGTTCTTGAAAGAGGGAAAGAAAAACGAAGTCACCAGAGTGTCGAGATAGCGGCAGATCATAAAGTGATCGGCCGGGCAGTCTTCTATTTTAAACGACGTTTATGTTTACTCGATCGTAAAAATTTGTAGTCCCTCGCTGTTACTCGTTCTCGTTCCCTCTTACTCGTTCTCGGATATCTCACTTTCTCTCGGCGACTTCAAATAAAGAAGAGGAAACAGATAGTTGCTTATTTCGAGTCAGGAACCGATTGTTTACTTCGGGGCAAAAACTATCATTTAAACAATGATAAACCATTGACCGATACCTAAGCTGTTGAGGATTAAGAAAGTATTTCTGTATTACGAACTCATTGGAGTTCATTTATAGCAACATTATTTGGTGTGTTTTATTAAAGATTTATCGAAATTTATCTATTAAAAATTATTTTTTACTAACGAAACAAATTTTCGTAGCAAATTTTTCAATGTTTTGGCCTTCTATTTTGAAGATTATAGGAGATAAATAGATTGTTAAATAAATAAGTAAATAAATAAAGGTAAAAATCTAAAAATTTCAAAATAGGAGCTGTATTTGAAGATCGTTGTAATTTAAACAAAATACAAACTCGTATATCATTGATTTCCATTGATTGATTAATTAATTCTTGAAATTACTTACCATTACAATACTTGATACGATAGTAAGTAACGAAACTTAAGAAATATACTAGTAAACTTTAATTGCTTTTATATACTTTTGCTTTTAATATTTCCCATTTCTTTTCTTTCTCTAATTAATGACGTATATTACACATACATATGTACGTGGTTATACATTATACATACATATAAATAAGCGATCCGTAATAATTGTAATAGCACTAATTGATGCGATAAAATGCTACATTAACATTATATTATATATATATATATATATATATATATATACTGTATGGTGCGTTATGATGTACTATGATAAGGCATGTTTCGGCGAAGGATCTTAATTAAGAATCGTGTTGATCGAACATACCTCCCAAATTGTACATTACACGGAAATGGCACATGATCAGGAACACGAGGTTGACTTCTTATGCCACCATATATCACAGGATACACAATTCCATTTTTGTCGACATCATCCTAAGAAGATAATCTTCTTTATATTTAATTATTTATTCTATGTCCAGAACATCTATCTGTACTTTTCTTTATTATTTGAATGTAATAACTTTTAATAAAACGTGTCTATACTTATGTATTACACTTACACGTATGTATAATATACATTCGTTATACAGGATATTAGGTGACAGATGTCAGGAAATTTAAGGAGTGATTCTTCCAGTCGAAATAAGACGAATGTCAAGAATAAAAAAAAAAAAAAAAAAAAGAAAAATAAAGAAATTACATCCTCGGCTTTGTTTTTGTAGTTATTGATAATTAAACATTAGCCGAAATATCTTGAGTGTGCGAGCAAACCTCCTTACACGAACTGCCCATATTGTATAGTTCGATTTGACGATCCCTATGCACCCCGTTGCATAAGGTGTCTTACTTTCGTTCGTCGGATAGAAGGTCTGCTCGCGTGCAGGGGTATTTTGGCCTGTATTTTTTGGCCATATTTCCTGACACCTGTCACCGAACACCTATTTATACATATAAATATATATAACATTTTTCTCTGTTAAATTTATAAGTTTTCTCTCACTATAAAATTTTATATACCTAATTGCAATGAATTACAATTCAATATTAGACCTGGGTACAGCCAGAAATTCATACAGTTTAATGATCGATTCAATATGTGGATTTGCTTGTGCCTAGTAGTAGCTGTGAATTAAACTATAATTAATTAAATAAAGTTAGAGTTAGTTACTCGTTACATATTAGGTTCCCCTATAACGATGACGCGAGAGATACGTATAACAGTATAACGGAAAATAACATGCATCTTATTTTATTTTTAAAGAATAAAAGCGAAAACCTCCTCGAATTACTTTACACTTTATAATCTATAATACGAATTGAAAACCGACCGAGAATACAACAGATAGAATCTATAGAACGAATAGAAGACGAATAGAAAATAACGAACAACCAAGGAAAGATAATGACTCTGTTGTTAGTGATAAAAGTGACTATTTGAAGATTACAGACGAGAAACATAATAAATCACATTTCTTATTTTTTGACAGGAGAAACAACTGTTCTCAAGGGTTCGATATATTCGATACGTACTTGGTTTGACAGTTTCATCCTCTTTAAAATATTGCTTGACTTAATAATTATATCTTGAACGTTCATAAAACTTGGTCAAGTCATCATAGTTATTGTTAGAAAACTTACATCCTTGGACCTGACAAGTTTGTTTTCGTTTCCACCTACGTCGTATTCAAATTCTCGCGTTTAATTTTAAAGACAGATTTTAAAATGCAAAAATAAAAGAAAACTGTACTTTTCACGTTTACTTCGTGTTATTTTCATTCTATATCATTTCAAATATGTAATTACCTAAATGTTTCTGATTTAAATTAACAACTTCTCGAATGACTCTACCGTATACGTATACCGATAATTTATTTCCAACGAGCATCTTATAGAAGATAGAAAATTTTCAATTAATAGCAAAGAAGAAATTTACGTGCGCGCGTTTGTCACACTACTACTTGCGGTTAGTGAATTCTTTATTTTCGTTCTTATTCTAGCGCGAGTTTTTCAGCGAGGCATAAAAGTTCCGATGCGTACCATTTTGCGAGCATTCGCGGTATCATGTTCGATGTAAACATGGCACCATCAGTTTCGATAGAATTTCATCCTATACTAACCGTCATTTTAGTAGCAACGGGTTTAGCACATATAAAATACAATGCACGTCGCGGCGGTTGCTTTCCTTCATTTGCATTCTATCGCATCGTGGCTTAAATACAGGTCGCAAATAATTTACGGACGCCCATGCCCGTGCATGAAAATGGACTGACTGAACACGAGACCGAACAAACACGGGGAATCCGGTCTAGTTTGTTCTTTCAAAGAAAAGTACTGGCCTTTCACTAAATTAATCGGCATGCAAAGCACTCTTTCGTTTCCTTGGTTGTCTGGTCGTTCTTCCGGTTTAACGTAACATGTACATAGGTTGAAAATGTCGCATTAAGATGCAACATTCTGGCGCGGAAACAATGAAATCGATCAAAATTCAGCAGCAATATGGTTGATAGTTAAGCTGATATCATTCAGTTAAATCAACCGATATTTTGTAGAATAAATAATACCTTTTGTATTAACCGAACCAATGATCGATCAATGGATTAGACGGATGAACGTGACACGAATCTATGGAGCGGGTGGGCTTATTGTTAGTATAGTAGCTGCTGAACGTGGTTGCGAGGAGAAAAATAGTTTGCGGAAGTAAATAATTGTAATTAATTGTAATTTTGGTTTGTGAAGGTAAATATTGTATTGCACAAAAGATTGTATTGGTTCAATCTAATTATCATCTATATTTACTTCATTATACTGCTACAATTCGAAATCCGTTTCAGCTTTACAAGTATCTACAATCTACAATATTTGTATAGACAAAAAAAAAAAAAAAAAAACAAAGGAAAAAGAAAAAATGCATGTGTATATTTTTTTTTAAATTATGTGCAGTCTGTAATTTTCTTCACATTTATGCATTTATTGGAAATTTGGAAATTATTTAGAAGCGTATAAATGTACCGAATGCATGTAACATCCAAAAATATGTTCCTATCGGAGATATAACTACCATCTATGGCGTTAAGCATTCGAAGTCTAATCATTGCATATTTCTACCTAAATATTAAATGATCAATGCCTTTTCAGTCAGTTCTCAATGCCAATTAATTCTTTTACATAACAGTAACAAATTTGAGAATGAAATAGACAAGTTGTACGAGTCAATTTTATAAATTACCAGCTGATTGTTCTATTCGATATCAGGTCCAAAAATTGAGCAATTAAAATTTATAACCTATAACTTGTCGTTCGTTATTAATATACTATTATCATGAAGAGCTGATAAACCGCAAGAGGTTAACCCAGGCGTCCCATTATTTATAAAGTGAGAGCGTAATTGATGTTTATTAATTACAAAAAAAACCGCAAAGACACGATATTTCTAAAATTTTGTAATTAAAATTAATTTAAAAAATTAATTTTGTAGGAAGAGGATTATTCAAGCGTTTTAGTAGGCCTTAGCCAAAGGACTCACCCTTCCTGACTGAAGCATGTTTCGCAACAAGTCCACGAAAGAACCCGCGACTGCTGGCAATAGTATTAAGATCAACGGCAGATACTTGGTTTCGATTCTCATGGTGCAGCGCAAGAGAATCAAAGGATTTGCTAAAAATTTCCTGCTATTTTTTCAATGCTTCCCTTTAACGTTTCAAGGTTTATAGTAGCTCGAGATATTTATTTCAACGGACGAATCTTTCTCTTCTTTCTTCGTATCGATGTCTTTAACGTTGCCGAAACCTTGAACTCGAGCTTCCTTCAAGCATGTCCTGGTTATTTCACGTGACATACGGTCTTCGAAGAAAACTGCAAATTGCATTATTATATGCTGGAATTTTATATAGAACAGATGAGGGAAAGTATTTCAACGAAATGAAATTTTACAAGTTATAAGCCGTCAGATTATCCTTCTTGATAAAAAGAGCAAAGTAAAATAAAATTGATATTTGTAATCTATAATTTGTAGTTTATCGATTCACTAACATTATTAGTTAATAAATTATCGTACAAGAGTCAAACTAAGATCAAAGTACTTAAACTATCAAACTGAAAATTAATCAAATTATGCAAAACTTTCGTGCTTGTTAATTTTTCTTTTGTTAAACTTTGCAAATAACAAACAGTCTACATAAAATTTCGTGTCTTATGAATTGTTGATTAATCGAATTCGCGAGTTGGTTAAACGGAGCTAACAACAGTTTGACATGCGTGCCACGTAAAACTTTCTATTATTCCTGAACTAATTCTAAACGAATAATCGTGAAATTCGATGAATCGCGCTGACCCTCGAATAATGGAATAGAACAGCAAACATTCGAACGACATTACATAACGTATATAGATATATAACGAGAATTATAGAAGACGACGTCTTTTGCGAACGTTTAACATGCTT
This sequence comes from Bombus breviceps, assembly GCA_014825925.1. Taxonomy (NCBI): domain Eukaryota; kingdom Metazoa; phylum Arthropoda; class Insecta; order Hymenoptera; family Apidae; genus Bombus; species Bombus breviceps. The sequence continues at coordinate 20,043,137 of CM026185.1, forward strand.
TACGATACCGAACGAGTGCGAAGTGTTTTGTTTTTATGGATGAATATATAAAACTCGATGTCATTTTACATATTCGCTGTCGCATCTTAAATTGTACTTATTTGCTAAAACCTTATCGGTAATTTGGTGAAAAACTATTAACTTCTGTATCAAATACTAAAGTAGCTGCTACAGTAAACTAACTATAAATGCTTTCTTAAACTGCTACCACTTGTACAAGCTTAAAGTCAAGTACTTTTTCAAATTATTTTATCAAATTATAAATTCAGTCGAAAGTTCTTTCGACAACCTGATCCCTCTGGAATTTTGTCGGATAATCTTTTAACAAGAATGGATAAGATAACCCGTTGTTTCCATATGGCACGATATGTCACGAAGCGAGACAACCAGTCGCTTTAACCGAAGGAAAGAATTGTTTATATGTTTTGAAATATTAAATTTTTCCATCCATCTTTGTTAGGATCTTTTGGCATCATTCGGCGAGTGCTATCTAATCTAAAAGTTACAAACCTCGATTTTGTCACCTTGTACCCTTGTATCGGCAATAATTGCTCGAAATATTTTTTCGCATAAATAAACGGGACGAATACGATATAAAAATTCGATACGTCCATGATTTATCACATACGCGATAATTTTAAAGTAATCGCTCTTTCAATACAGTCTTGTTGCACAGTGATGTTATTGTGAAAAAAGTGTACAGTAGTTATAAATAGTGTCTAAAATGGGCATTAATATTTGTAATATTTTCATGAATGCACACTCAAACACGACATTAGTAGACATTCGAGACAAAATAATTAAACGATTACTAGATTCTGAGTTCCTGATTATTAATTTCATAAAACATTATGCTCTGCCCTAATGAAAGATTAAAAAGGTATTTACATGGATAAAGTAGAAAGTTTATATTTAAAAAAGAAATGACAAAAAAAGAAAAAGATACATTTGTGTAGGTCCATGGTAAATTCCAATTTTCTTGCTTATCATAATCGTATCATAATGCATTAGCATATTATCTAATGCAGTTTATAAGATATACTTTAAGATATACTTTTTTCTACGTTTAATATGTTTCCTTTTTAGTTTCCTTTTGGTTTTTGCATAAACGTAACTTCTTAACAATAGAAATTCTCAATTTCAAATTTATTCGATTCAATTATATACATACATACGTACGTATGTATATGTATGATATTCATAATATGTATATAAAAGATCATTTTTTTTTTCATTTAAAGAAAAAACTAATATGTATATACAACGTAAGCAATAATATTTTAAAGCCGGAAGTAAGATTTACTTGCAAGAGATATGAATTTAAAGATAAATATCATTTTAAATAAAACAATTTCTTATTATTTGTTGAAATATTATGAGAAAAGAATTTATGTATGCACTAAATTTAAGATTGTAAAGCCATTGCTGCCGATAAATATTATTTTTAGTATATATATTACTTTATAGGAGAAGTTAAAATAGGACAAACCGTGCAAATTTCGTTTAAAGGATAAGAAAACACTCCACATCCGTACCTAAATTAGCGTACATAAATTCTACAAACGGTGACTTACACATCAATGAAAAATGTAACTTCTCCGTGTATCAATATCTTGCAGTCGTTTCAACCAAAACTAGGCCCGACGATGCTTCATTTTAATTTACACCCGAGTTTTCAAGAGAAATTCATTCGTGATTCCTTAAGCTTCTTTACACTGTTTTCACATCCATGTTCTTTTAATTATAATACTGTACTATACTATACTATACTATACTATACTATGGTGATGATAATAATAATAATAATGATAATAATAATAATAATAATAATAATAATAATAATAATAATATAATACCATCGGTTTTAACGCAATGATTGATCATTTTCACTTCTTCTTCACTGAATTTTAATCGCGCACTGTCTCACTGTTTTCAATTTTCTTCATACGAACTATAACGTTGCCCGCATTAAAGAACCGCAAAGAAAATATCATAAAAACATAGAGGGAAAAATTAATCTTCGGTATTTCCACTACAAGCAAGAGATCGAACACGACACGAACAAAGCCAGTGGAAGAAACGTACATATGTACTACGTATATTCGTCGTCGGTAACCCCTCTACTTTTCAACTAAGCGAAACACCTGCGTTCTTTTGTATTCTTACACGGTAGTAATCGTACGTGAGTACGTGAGCTATGTATCCATTTATCGCGTACCCTTGTATCCGTGCATACCCGTTTTTGAGGTACGTATTCTCTTGAATCGTGTCACCATTGCGTATCAATTTACTATTAATTTATAACTTTTAAACTATTAATTTATAACATTTAAACCATTCATTTATAACATTTAAACCATTCATTTATAACATTTAAATTATTAATTTACAACATTTAAACTAATAATTTGTAATATTGGAGCTATTAATTTACATGTAAACTAATCATTTACGATATTTAAACTATTAATTTACAACATTTACACTATGAATTTATAACATTTAAACTATTAATTTACAACATTTAAACTATTAATTTAAAACATTTGAGACATTAATTTATAACTTTTAAAAACCACTTCTTATGATATCAGCAAACCGTTTCCGTTTGATCGACCATCGGCAGCTCGCTAAGTGTATGCCAACAAATATATACGGAACACACGACACGCGCGCGAGCTCATATCGCGTTTCAACTGCCATACCGTGAAGATCGAAGAAATGATCTTTTATGAATTAAACTATCAGTTTGTAACATTTGCGCGACTAGTTTATAACACTTAAACTATTAATTTACAACATTTAAACTATTAATTTGTAAATTAACGCCCGAATTCACGGTCTGCTTCGTGGGACGGCGGTGGGTCACATTGGACTGTTCGACACAACCGCAATTTTTCAACTTTGACCTCAATTTATATGAAAATTACAAAAGCTGTACTATTCTGGTTGGGTTCATTTGATTCCGTGGACTTCAACTAATACATTTATATAGAACAATTTGTCAATATAAATTTGCGTATATCTATAAATGTCAAGTAAAGTTGACGGGACCAGCTTTGGCCCTAATTTTGTACTCTTTTCGATTTTTCTCAAAAAGTAGAGGTTTAACGCGAATTCTGACCATCACACGCAATTCTGTGAACATTTTTCTGTAAGAAACGTTCATAGCGCGAATCAAAAAATTATTCAATTCCGTACAGGAAAAAGGAATAGTCACGCATTTCGCGAAGAAATTATTTATCGCCTTTTAAATCTAGTGAATCCCCACAGAGAAGAAATGCCAATTGAAAATGAAGTACTGCCCAAAAAACGTTCACATTTTCCGCAGTCGTGCCAAGGACTCGCGAGCGAAACGAGACGGCGGTGTAAAGAATGTTATAAACGCATTTCTTGAATTAAAGGTAGAGAGTATGCCGCGAAAAGAACCAAAAAAAAAAAAAAAAGAAAAAAGAAAAAAAGAAAAAAGTAACAACATATTGTGATCGTTGTAAGGGCCAGCCTACACTCTGTCTAACATGTTTTAGAAAATTGCATGAAAAAAGGAAATAATTATGTGAAGTTTATAATATGGAATTGTTATGTTTTTACTATTGTATGCCTGCTTATAATGTTGAGATAAAATAATATAAATTATTACCTATTTTGTGAAATACATGTGTGTCCCATCGCCGTCTCACGGGACAGACACGTGTGACCCGCTGAGGGCGCACGCCGGCGTCAATGCGTTAAGCTATTAATCAACAACATTTAAACAACAACTAATTTGCAACAGTTTACCATTACTTTATAACATTATCGTTCGGATGATTTCTTCACAGAAGGAACACACATACAATCACAAAAATCTACGGACATACACGCAATGCTGCACACACACATATCATTGGTGAACAATAAAAATTCTTACCGCTATCGATACATAGAAAAGAAAAAGTTTGCCTAATATCATAGATCGAATAGGATAGCCTATTCTACGATTCTGCCGAATCAAATTACAAAACATAAAATTATACTTAACCCTGAATAGACGATGGTGGTAGAAAGAAAGTGTTACGTCACTTGAGTTGGTCCGTGCGACTTCCTTCATTGTCTGGCCGTCAAGCTTCCGCGTGCCGCTATGCAGACTCTCAATAAACCCAAGGAACTACCATAAACAGAGTTTTTTTTTTTTTTTTTTTTTTTTGAACCAAGAGTTGGTGCAGTAATACTTGTACCGTAGACAAGGGCGTTGGGTACGACTTGGACTTTGGAGGAATGCGTATTCGTCATCTCTTTGATCGCGGATTCGTTATGGAACCTAGGATCATTGTCATCAGCGCCTCGAGTATCTAATTACCGCGGCTCCTTGTCGAAGTTTGTAATAATCACATTTGCACTAGTCAATATCTTCTCCATTGCATAACAACAACAATGTCTAATCGCGACGAAGATTCACTTACCCCAACCCTAATCATAACGTGAACCCGACATATATATGTCGGAGATGAAAGGAAAGCCGAAGTCTTTCCTTCGAGATTTTGGGGAAAGTCCTCTATTACTTTAGCTTGGATTCTATCATAGCCGTAATTAAGCAATTGCCATTCTGTCTGATTGTAATTGTTCGAGATTGGTGATAGCGAAATTGGGCTGGAGGGGACAACTGGTCGCCGAACGTAGCGACGGTCACGGGATGGACGTTTTGTCTGACGGAGGTGTGGAATGGTGGTATGGCTCTCCCTAGAAGTGTGGTTGTGGCGGCATACGTACTCAGGAACGGGTCTAGCCTCGGTTTTTGCCTCGGAGGTGTCGATATATATAATGGCACACACGTTGCATTAATAACAAAACTCCAGACAGGCACTGCCTAGCAACGGCGATTGAAACTTTCTCGACGTTCCTATCGAGGATAACAAACAAATGCAATCGTACAGCGAGAAAAATTTCCATCAATCTGGCATTCGTGCGATAGCCTTGGAAAGTGATACATCGAGCAGTTTATACCGAGCATCCTAGCAAACGTATTTTGTGCCTAGAAGCACTTTTTTTTTTTTTTTTTTTTTTTTTTTTTTTTTTTTTTTTTTTTTTTTTTTTTTTTTTTTATT